>PVJD01006274.1:0-100913 GCA_004026545.1 Mormoops blainvillei
ACCCCGTTACCAGTCTCAGTCCCACCTCACCCACACTGCTGTGCAAAGGATTCCAGGGGGAATAACAAGTAACTGGTGAGACCAGCCCAGGCACCTCTCAGCCACTAGCGTTCAGTTGGGGAAGGACTGAGAGCCATGGGTGGGCTCTCTGAGGCAACCCTGGCGATGAGACGAGCCAGAGCAAGAACACCTGGCGTGAGGGGAAGAAGGAGAACATCCCCTCCCATCCATCAAGCCAGGGAGTCCAGGGTGACCTGTCATGGCCCTTAAACTGTTCAAAGTCTTGTGGGATATGACACTCAGACACTGACGTCAGGCAGTCGTCAGCTGTTAAAGGGTGACTCCAGGCGGGGAGAGGGTGGCCAGGGAAGGGAAAGGGTAGGACTTCAGTGGAAGCACTATTTCTCTCACTCAGACCTTCAGTGGCTCCCCAGTACCCTCACAGTAAAGTCTTCACTGCGCTCCCTCGCCAGGGGGCTGTCTGTCTTACCACCGCAAACTGGGATTTACTGAGAGCCCACAATATGCCAGACGCTGTCAAATCATATACTGAAATAGCCCCCATTAAACAGATATTATTACTCCCTTTATGGACAAGGAAACTGAGGCTCAGAGAGGCAGAAAGGTACGGGGGTTAAGAGGCTGGGCTCTGGAGTCACAGTGCTAGGGTTCAATCCTGGCTTTAGCCACTTAACGATGCCTCTGTTTCCTCATCTATAAAATGTTGTTATGTGGAGTACATGAATGACACAAAAGTACTATGCTCAATACATAATGAGAGTTTATAGCACCTGTTATACAGGAGAACACTCAAGAATGTGCCATGGCACCAGGAAGCACTCCGAATGTGACAGAGCTGTGCCCAGAGTCCTCATTCACACCCACCATGCTGTCCTGCCTTCGTCATCTACCTGCACAACCACACGCAGGGTAACCAGGGCATTAGTGGAGGCTGCACACGGTACACGGGGCAAGGGGAAGGGAGGGGAAATTCTCCTTGGCGGAGGCTGGGGGGCCTGGGGTGCAAAGGCAGTGCCAGGGGAGGCTTCACACTTCTGGGTTGTAAAAGCCCTTGAGGGCTGAGGCTTAGGCTGCACCCACTTCCTCCCTGGTGCTACCCAGCCTGGTTCTCAGGGACACTCAACACTGCTCTGATGCCTTTCATTCACTCACTCACTCACTCACTCATCCATTCATCCATCCATCCATTCAGCTCCTATTGCATGCTGCTCTGTGCGCAATGCTGGGGGGTAGCAGCTATCAAGACAGACACAGCTCCAGCCTCCTATAAATCACATTCCAGAGGGGAAGAATCAAGTAATAGTATAATCACAAATCGTCATGAGTGCTATGAAATAAATTCATTTTAAAAAGTAAAAAGTAGATTGATTTTTCAAAGTAACAGGACTTGACCTCTCCTCTGGTTATCAAAAACTTAGTGGCTTAGAACAACAATAAGTATTTTATGACCTGCTCAGCTGCGTAGCCCTGCTCCACGTGGTGGTGACGGAGGCCATAGCCATCCGGGAGCCTAGCTGGGCTGGAGCAACCGAACTGGCTCACTTGGACGCTGTAGTCGCTGCTCACTGTCGGCTGGGGGCTTGGCGGGTCTGCTGGCCCCAACTCCTCATTTCTGCCCTCTGCGGCCTCTCTGTGTGTCTTGGCCCTCCCACAGCATGGCAGCTGGGTCCCAAGTAGCACAAACTGAAAGCTGTCAGTCATTGGAAGGCCTAGCCTTGGAAGTGTCAGCAAGTCACCTCCACTATATTTTGTTGGTCAAAGTAAGTCCCAAGGCCAGTTCCAGGGGGAGGAAACCTCCTGACGGGAGTAGTGGCACACGGGTGAGAAATGAGGAAATGCCAGGCAGCCATCTTTGAAGGCTAGCTACCACAAGCCCTTAGAGCAATACAGCGGTCAGTGGAGGCCTTGCTGAGATGCTGACTTTCAGCTAAAATTTGAAGGGTAAGGAGGGTCAGCCAGACAAAAACAAGATGGAAGGGAAGGCAGGGCTCCAGGCAGAGGGAACAGCATGTACAAAGCTTTTTCTCCTGAGGCAGAAAAGAAATTGGCCTATGAGTAGATCGAAAAGGTGAGCAAAGGGCAAGTGGCACAGAATGAGATGGAAAGGCGGGTAGAGGTGGGTCCTCATGGGGCAGGCCTTTGGATTTTGTTCCCTGACCCAGACATGATGGGGAAGGTCGCCCCTGAGCTCTCCGTGCAAAATTGACTAAGCCAGGGCCAGGGCTAGACTCCGCAGGGGGACAGGTACAAGTAAGGCAGCCTCTTCCCTGAAGCTCATGGTTTTAGTTGAATTATTTACTTGCAATTTGCAATTTGCCCTTTTCCATTCAGCAAACCTCTATTTATGCAGCTCCTTCTATGAGTGGAACAGCTTACAGTAAAAGACACATAAATAAAAAAGAATATTAAAGGTAGAAAGCCACAGCCATGGAAAGGAGGAAGCGATATGACAAAAAAATACAAGCTTCCTGGCAAGCAAGGCATAAAGGGAAACATCATAAATTCTGCCACTTGCATTGTCAAAGTCCACACTTCAGTTGCTGTGGAGGAGAAAATTTTTTCCTTGCTCTCATGCTCTCTGGAAAAGAGAGGAAACACCCATGGAACAATAATGAACAACTCAGAGCTAAATGGAGAAAAGGCCACAGGAGCACCCCAGGCAGAGACGGAAATGGGACTCGTAGAGCCCTGGCATCTCAGAGCACTCGCCCTTTGGAAGGCAGCAGGACAGGGCAGGCAGGGGGCACGGGTGGTCAAGTCGGAAAGGCCTGCGCCTGAGGCCCCGCTTCACCCTTCACCGGCTGGGTAACACAAGTAAGAGAGCACATCCCTGCGCCTGCATTTCCTCATCTGCAAAATGGGTCCAATGACCCCTGCACAGGGTTAGCGGCTGGGATGCTGAGGAGACACTGGGTGGGAAAGCTGCTAGCACGACGCCTCCACGGAGCCGGTGCTCAGTGAAGAACAGTAACGGTCACAGCTAGAGCCCACTGAGCTTCCCCTTGTGCCAGGCAGCAACTAAGCACTTTATAGTTTAATGCTTACAGCCACATGATGAGATAGGTCCTATGTTGTACAAATAAGGAAATGAGGCTCAGGGAGATTAAGATACATGTTCAAGATCACACAGCAAGAAGATGGTGGAGCTGGGCCAGTCAGCCAGGCAGTCTATTGGCTCCAGAGCTCACAACCTCACCCAAAGCCAACCCGCTTCTCCAACAGCGGTCTCCTTGCCCCTTTCTCTTTACCTTCATCCCCCAGTACACACCTACTCAGTCGGCGTGCTCACTGCTGAATGGGAGTTCCTCTGTCCATGGAGCCAGAATTCCTCTCCCATTGGCTCACCTCACTCTCACCTCCTTCCCACGCTTTGCCCCTTCTCTTGTCTTAGCTCTGTCCTGTAGAGTGTGTGAAAACCACACTAAACTTTCCTGTAGGAGACAGCCCTTCAGAGTCAATTGCTTCTGCTGAAGAGACTGGCAAAGGGTTAACAGAAGTGAGACTCAAAGCTGGCCATAAAGGATAAGGAGGATTCTTCCCGTGGGCTCCTTGACAACAGGAGACACGACTCACTTATCACTTGCTTGGCACACAGCAAGGCCTAATAATCTTATGGATTGAATAAAGGTGAGTTGAATTGAATTGAACTGAGATGAATTGAATTGAATTGTACTGAACTGAATCACAAAGTTGAACGGATGGAGGATGAAAGGATGGATAGATGATTAGATGGATGGATAGATGGATAGCTGGTTGAAAATGGACAAACGAATTTTTTAGATGCTAAGATAATGGATGCTTGGATGGAGGGAGGGAGGGAGGGATAGATGGAGGGATGGATGGATGGATGGGTAGACGGATAGGTGGGTGGATGGGTAGGTAGATGGATGGATGGAGGGATGGGTGGAGGGATGGATGGAGGGATGGATGGGTGGAGGGGTAGATGGGTGGATGGATGGATGGATGGGTGGGTGGGAGTAGATTCAGTGACCTAGCTAGTAGGAAAGCCTGGTAACTGAAAGCACAGATGTAGGAATGACCAAGGTGTATTAAGGAAACACTGAATATATCACTGTGACTGGGGCAGAGGGTTCACACCAGGGAGAAACAGAGAGTAAACACCCACACTGGCCCTCCTCTAGGGACAGATGGAGGTGCTGGGGAGGGTGCCGTATAAGTCGTATGCTCGGTGGCTTCTGGGAAGGGAGGAGTTAACGGCAGGACGTCTTGCAGGCCAGCTGCGCCCAGGGTGACACTGACAGATTACAGCGTGTCCTCCGCACTAATAACACTGCGGCGTCCTCCGCCTGGCCTGCCGCTCCCCAGCCCGCTCCAGCTCCAGCGGATCAATACCAAGGGATGCACACTGGAAATCTTCAGCCAATTCCCTCCAAGGCTTGGACGCGTTAAAGCACAGAACCGCAGAGTGGAAAGGACCTCAGAGATCAGTTCATTCCCCGGACAGGGAGCTCCTTGGGCCAGGGATGGTGTCCCATTCACCTTGGGATCCCCATCCCATCACAGGGCCTGGCAAGCACAGCCCTCTCCAAAAGTTTGCTGAGTGAATCAGTCAACCTCCTGGCCAATGCAGGAATCCTCATAAGAATACCTCCACGGCAGAGGAACCATCTGCCTCCGCTTGCACACCTCCAGCGACAGGAGGCTCTCCATCTCCCCCAAGCAAACAGAGCCTTCCTTGATCTGATGATTAATATTTTCCTCCCAACATGCTGAGTGAAATAAGTCAGACAGAGAAAAACAAATACTGTATGGTTTCACTTATATGTGAATCTAAAAAACAAACTCATAGAAATGGAGATCCAACTGATGGTTGCCAGAGAGGAGGGTTTGGAGGATGGATTAAAAAGGTGAAGGGACATGTATAAAGGACCCATGGACAAGGCCAAAGCGGGGTAGGATTGAGGGTGGGAGCTGGGGGTGGGTGGGGCAGGGGAAAGTGGTGGTGGGAAAATGGACAAATGTACTTGAACAACAATTAAAAAAAAGAAGAAAAAGAAAAATGCAAAGGGGGAAAAAGTAAGGTTGCAGTAAGTTTACATTGTGACAGATAATAACTAGACATAGTGTAGTGGTTACATTGTAAAGTATGTAAGTGTCAGATCACTGTATTGTACACCTGAGACTAATATAATACTGTATACCAACTATACTTAAATTTAAAACATTTTTAGCCCTGGTTGGTGTGGCTCAGTGGACTGAGCACGAACCTACAAACCAAAAGTCGCCAGTTTGATCCCCAGTCAGGGGTGGGGGAGAGAAAATGGATGGATGTATCTCTCACACATCGATGTTTCTCTCTCTTTATCCCTCCCTCCCCCTCTCTCTAAAAGTAAATAAATAAAATCTTTTAAAAAAATTTTTAGTCATCTTCCCTATTTTGACTTAACCTTCCCTCCTCTTTATTTGTCCATGAACTCTGATTTTCCAAATTCTTCCTCTTTTCTAACCATCTTGCTTCCTCTCTCCCAAACCAGCACTAATCCAGTCCTCACCTTCTGACGTGCTGAAGCCACATGGCTGAGGAGGGAGAAGAAGGGAATTCGCTCCCACCGAACACCTGCTCTAGGTAAGATGTCAGAGAGCTACACGTATTGTCTCATATAATCCTCGTGAATGTCCTGCGGGGCAGGTGTTATTATCCCCATCTCACAGGCGAGGACGCTGAGGCTCAGACAGGTTAAGTAAATTGCCCAGCATCGCTCGGACACACAGTGGCAGAATCCAGGTCTGTGGGCGTCCGCTGTGCCACTGAAGCTGGGGCACACAGCATGACTATTTCCTACATCCTACATCCTGCTACAACATGGGTCTGGAAGGGACTTCGCTGGTCCTCTAATCCTCATCCCCCAGGGGAAGTGGAGGGACTTCCTCAAGGTCACCAGAGCTAAGGGGCTGCCCAGATCGGGGACCCTTCCTCCGGAGCTTGCCGCTTCCCCCACCCCGCCCCCAACCTGAGGACTGTGGCCTCCAAATAGCATTTCTCGTGGAAGTGAATCAGGGCTCCTTGAAGAAATGGCTGGTTCCAGGACTTGGGAACGGAAAGTACAAGATGGATCTGGAACACTGTGTTCTTCCAGAAAGCCAGGAAGCCACCAAAGACTACGAGGGCTGGGTCACAAGGCTCAGTGTCCAATCTGAAGGGGCTCCCACGGGCTGGAGAGCAAGCCATCTGAGCACCATCAGAAAGACCAGAAGGACGCCAGGGGACCCACTCATTATTTTGAAAACTGGTTTCAAAACGGGAAAGTGACAATCAAACAAAATAATATACATTACATATTATTACACATACCGTACCCAGGTGAGACACAGTATGGAATATTACAGCCCCACATCGGCTCCCCACCCTGCCTAGGCAAGCCCTGCTGCGGACACCTGTCCGGAAGCAGCCTGGAAACCTCCAGCCTGGGCCTCCCCCAAGCCCTTCCGTCCCCCACCACCTGCCTTTCCCTCCACGGGAAGAACAGCTGGCGGAATAAGGCTCTGTGAGCGTTCACTGGCACTAAAGCCTGGGAGAGAAATGACTTGCCCGGAGTCCCCACTCGAGCCACACCTCCTGAACTGAGTCTATGGCCTCACTGTCAGCTCGGTGCCAGCGGCTCAGTTCCGCTGTGTAGCCCAATGGGCTTGAAGGGCTCCAGGGGCCAGCATGAGGCCTCAAACAGGGGCTGTCCCAGCCCTACGGGCCACCCCTTTCCCTCTTAGTGCACCCCCACCCTGCCAGGCGCCAGCCTGTCACGGCAACCACTTCACAGCCTCTCTTCCCCTCCTCAGCCCCACTCTGTCACTCTCCAGGCCCCACTGGTCCTCAGTTCCTCTTCTCCATCCCAACACCACCCCCGCCCTGAGTCCAGCCCGACACCATCACTCACACACACACACACACACACACACACACACAGTGCGCGCCACCCCCTTCCCACCCACCAAGCCCTTCTGCCCCTTGCTCAAACTGTAATTTAGTGGTGACATTCTTCAAGCTCACACAAAAAAAGTCAGAATTCAGTCCCCTGCAGGCTGTTTCTGAGCCCACGCTGGTGATTCACATGTGCTTGTCTTTTCTTACCTTTGTGCTTGAGTCTGGATAGAAGATCTTTAGAAGAGAACACAAGAAACTAGTAAGAATGGTCACTTCTGGGGAGGAAGAGCTGAAAGCAGGGACATCATGAACAACTTCACTGGCTACCTTTTGAATTTTGCAGCATTTGCATGAAAAAAATCTATATAAAATTATTGCATTTGCTTTTAGAAAGGTGATTATTCAAAAGCAAAAAGAAAAAGTCCTTTCTCCACCTTACTGGTCCTATGACTTTGGACAACTTACTAAAGCACTCCAAGCCTCAGAGTATTCAGCAATAAAATGGGCGTGATCATAGTGTCTGCCTTGTAAGGTAGGTAAGCCGATGCTCAGGAGGCACTTAGCACCACGCATGGCAAACAGTCAGGGCTCAGAAAATGCGGGTGGGGGTCTGCTCTTTGTCTGTCTTCACCATGAAACTCTGCGCTCCCTGACAGCAAGAACCACAGCATTCAACTTTGAATCCCAGAGCTCCAAAGTCTTGAAACGTTCCCCGGCACCTACGGGACACGCTTCACAGTACTCAGGATAGCTTTCACCCCCTCTGCTGCCCCCGCTGTTTTTCCGGCTGCACCTCTTGCCCATCTTCCAATGCACAAGGGCCTTTGACAGCTTTTGCTTCTGCGCACACACCACTGCCCCTGACTCTCCTTCCCTCCACCTTCGCGCTACTTTCTTTGCCTGGTAACCTGCAAATTTGTCTCATCCTTCAAGAGCCTGAAAGTTCCCTACTTTGTGTAGCCTGCCCCCCTGCCCCTCCGTGTAGACTCAGTCACTCCCTGGCACTTAGTACAGGCTTCTGAGCAAGGCCTGTATTGTTCAGTAATTACCCTCTGTCTCCCCTCTTCTCTGAACACTCCAGGAGGATGGGGGCTGTGTTTTTCATCTCTGTATGCCTAGCCTTTAGCATGCAGCAGGTACTTAGGGAATGTTTGTTAAATGAAGAAATGAATGAACGAACAAATAAATTATTCCTGACCACTTAGCCACCTGGCAGCTTTTGGAGTCAAATTACGGTGAGTCACTCCTGCCCTGCCCAGCCTCATGGTGAAAACAGTGACCTCTCTTTGCAGTATCTTCCACCAGCTCCGCCCCAGAGGCTGCATCTCTCAGCCTGAGTGCACCCAGGGCCTTCAGCCTGGCCTGGAAGCTGCAGCTGGCGCACTGTTCAGCACTGCAGCTTTGGGGAGGCTGAGCGGCCTGCAGGGAGCCCCTTGCCTCTCTTCTCCCTGCTGCAGAGGTCTGCTGAAACCCTCAACCAGGTGCTGTGCTAGGAGTGGGAACAGAAAGGCAAATAATACAATCCCCGCCCTCATGGACAAAGAATGGTAGGGGTGGAGACAGAGTTCCAGTCTACCCCATTCAATCCACCATCTATGATTCACTGAGTGCCTACTGATGTGCCAATCTACTCTGTGCCCTTCCACATGTCCTGTCACTTCACTGTGCCTCAGTTTCCTCCTCCCACAGGGGTGGAAATACCCACCTCCTCTACTATATCAGGATTATTTGGCAAAAGGAACTAGATAATCTCTGCAAATTGCTCAACTACAAAAATCTGTACCAATGTTTTGTTGTTGTTATTTATATATCTTAATGCATCAATAATGGATAACTGAAGGCCTCTCCTCAGCTGCCATAGCAATTTGCACATAGTAGGTGTTTAACTGACATCTGACGCATTGAAATCCAGTCCAAGTGCTGGTCATGACTTTTCACGCCTTTGGAAACAGCGCCATCCTGTGGTCAGAAATCAGAACACATGGACCTTCTGGTAAACAGCTACCAGGCCTGGTGAAGGGCTACTAAGAAACCCCTACTGGTCTTTTTAGGACAAACGCAAGAAAAGTCAGTCAGACACAGCAGAACAAGGAAGGATTTCTTTGCCCCCAGAGGTGATACAGGCTCAGAGTACAAATAGGTCCAACAAGTGTTAGAAGCAACCCTCGGGATTAGCTCTCCACAAAGGGGTCTTTGGGAGAACTGGAGTGCCCGAGGAGCAGCCCAGCCTTGTGCTTGGGTCGTCTGGCCTGACCCTGTGGACGTGGACGCAGCTGCTCATCCTTCATCTAAGAAGACTTGAACTTCACCTGCCAACCCACAAACTGTATGACCTTGAGCGGACCACTGCCCTCTCTGGGCTCCGGTTTCCTCATTTGTGCAATGAGGTCACAATCCCTGCACTGGCTATCTCAAAGAATTGCTGTGAAGGTCAAATGAGATAAGAAAAGCACAACTAGTTGATAAATGGTAAAATGCTGTGCGAACATGAGAAATGGTTATTAGTTCAGCATTTCCAATAGTCATAACTGGCATTTATTGAGCTTCTCACGGTGCTAACCCCTTTACCATAAAATCTTATTGGTATAGCTATAAAAAAAAAAAGCTATATAAAATAGGTACTTTTAGGAACCCCATTTCACAAAT
The DNA here is from genome assembly GCA_004026545.1 of Mormoops blainvillei. Taxonomy (NCBI): domain Eukaryota; kingdom Metazoa; phylum Chordata; class Mammalia; order Chiroptera; family Mormoopidae; genus Mormoops; species Mormoops blainvillei. Next base: position 9,548 of record PVJD01006274.1, read on the forward strand.
GAGGACTTTGAGCTTTAGAGGAGTGTGAAATTTTGCCCAAAGACACACTCAACCAATAAGGAAGAAAGCCAAGCTTTGAACTCAGGACAGAGGGACCCAAATCGGGGTAGTCGACCCCGATTCAGATGATACTGCTGTATCATCTGAATCACTCCAGTCATCCAGCAGGGATTCCAAGGTGGCCCTAAAACACAATGGTAGGTGTCGTGAAGAAAACAAAAGACATATTGGCATCTCTCCTCTTTTTCTCAGGAAATTCTGCTTCCTTCCCATCTCTATCTCAGCAACTCCTTTGACCTTGGGTCCTCCTGGAACAGAGGAGCTTTTGGGCTCTGCACCAGGGCCCTGCTCATAGCCAAGGTCAGAGAATCCCAAAACATTCCCTTCCTGGATCCAAACCTGGAAAGGGTCATGCTCAATCCCACAAGGGGCTGGCAAAGCCAGATGGGGGGGTCAGGACCCCATCAAGGCCTCTGTCGAGCAGATGGTACCAAAATCTGGCGGGAGAAGGTGGCTATTTTTCAGCAATCGTAATGGCCCTCAGATGTCTAGAGTCTTCTTGGGCTTATGAGTGTCCCCCATCCATTTTCTCATTATTTGACCCTCAGAACATTCCTTTGAGATCAGAATCCTTAGCCCTACTTTACAGATAAGGAAACTGAGATTCAAAAAGATTAAGTAACTTATCCAAGGTCATGTGCCAGGAAGTGGCAGCAATGGGACTCAAGTTCCAGCTTCCAGAGTACAAAGTCTCTGACCCCCGAGGACTCAGCCTGTTCCTGGTTGACAGTGCTGCGTCTAGACCTGGCTGTGCCGGCGGCTGGGCTGTGCGACCTCAGACAGGCCACCGAGCCTTGGTTGCTTTATGTCGAGAGAACCCTGCCAGCTCTGACTCCGTCCTCTATTCACGTCCTTGAGCCATAAAGACAAGGGTGTTCGGCAGCATCCAAGGCTTTACAGCGGAGCAGCTGTGACTCTGCCTCCCTTGGGAAGCTTTTCCCGACTGCCCAAGGCTGAGTTATTATCTATCCCACATTGTGCTCCCACAGCACTCCCGGCATTGCATTGTAATTTATCTGCAAATCCCCAGAGGGCCAGGCAGCGCACACGGCGCAAACACACACACAGGAGCAGGAAGGTCAGATGCGATGCAGGTGAGAAGAGTGGGGACTGTGGCAAGTAGAGAGCTCCTGGCCTCGGGGGCAGCCCCTGTTCAGTCCCAGCTTCTCATCATCTGCAGTGAAGCCAGCCCAGTGTTGCTAGATCTGCTTTTCAAATGCAAGCATATGTGTGTATATATATATATATATGGTAATTAATTACTTTATAGGCATTGCAGCCCCTGGATTAGCCACACCTACTTTCCCATTAGACATCAGGCTACCTGAGTACATTGCTGGGTCTCTCTGAACCCTTGGTGACCAGCTCAGTGCCTTGATCCCCATAAGTGACTGGTGATTGCTTCTGAAATGTTGCAGATCTTGTCCCTGTTCAAAGCCCCCACAGGTTTCTGGTGACTATGCTAATTCAACTGGCATGGAATAAAGGTTTACTACTTCAAGCACTTTACATATTACTGACTTAATTCTCACCATGTAACCCTGGCTGGTGTAGCTCAGTGTATTGAGCATCAACCTGCGAACCAAAGGGTCGCCGGTTCAATTCTCCAGTCAGGGTACATGCCAGGGTTGCAGACCAGGTCCCCAGTAGGAGGCGCGCAAGAGGCAACCACACATTGATGTTTCTCTCCCTCCCTTTCTCCCTCCCTTCCCCTCTGTCTAAAAATAAAATAAATAAAATATTTTTTAAAATGTTATTTCAAAAAAAAAAAAATTCTCACCATGTACATACTATGATCCTATTCTTCTTACAAGTAAGGAGGTCAAGGTTCAGGCAGTGGCATGGGTTGCTCAAGAGGTAACCTAGGATTCAGATTCAGGCAGTCGGTCTCCACAGGTGTCTGCTTTATTGCCATAATGCCATTCTACCCAATGAGGTCCCCTTAAATATCACCTGCAGTCACGTGCTCCCAACCAGGATCTCCAGGCACCTGCCAGGTGTGGTTTCCAATCCTAAAGACAGTGGGAGCCAGGGCACATGGCACAAACAGAGAAAAACATCTGTGCTGCAGAAAGCGGACCTGAGGTTCAGGGAAGGGCACTTGCCAGCCCATGACTACATTGCCAGATCGAGCGAAAATCTGTGTTTACTTCTGTCCCTAGGACACTAAACCCCACCTCCCAAGAGAAGAAAATGTAAAGGCAGGAAGAAAAAGCCAAGGAGAGACCTGGGTATTGCTCACCCCATTGAAAAGCCAATTACTCTGTAAACTAGCTAAATAGTTCCAAAGGAAATGGGAGTCTATTTTGTCTCCTGTCACCAGGCCTGTAAATCCTGCTGTATCTCAGGCCACAGAGAGAGGCGGATGGCTCAGCACTTGGAGAGATGCCTGCACGAGGCAGGAAGTGGGGTGGATGATCCAACAGGTCCCTCTCTATTCTGAGAACTGATCCTGTGATGGGTGAGTGTACATCCAGCTGAGATAAAAAATAAATTTGGATGCTGACCGTTGGAATATACAGCAAGCCTCCCTTTCTTCCAGGGCACTTGAAGCATCCTTTGGGGCTTTAATCCTTAAAGGTTTGCTATTTTTAAAAATTTACTGGGGCGACAAGGCTCTTGGGAAGCTACAATGAGCTGGTGACTAAAAGGCTTCCCTTCCTACCGGTACACCTCCAACAGGGTGACAAAGTACTGCAGTTCCACAGAGTCTGCCTGGGGCACCATGTCACCCACCCTTCGTCTTTCTCATCTATAAAATGGAGGTAGTGAGCTCCACATTGCTGAGAAGGAAAAGTCTGGTACAAACCCACAATTCCTCTTCTGAAACCTTGGGACACAATGCGTTTGATAATTTTGGCATTCAGGGGGTTTTATGATAGGTCTACCATACGGGAAGTAATACACCATAAACCTGTTAATTTTTCCACAACGAAATATATAAATAGTCACACCAAGTGGGATGAAATAAAGACTATAAATAACCTCGCTTCTGATTCACATCGGGTTTGCCACCAAATCTCAGAACTGTGCGTGAGTGCCAGGCACTGGGTTTCCATCCCGACTGTGCCTTCACCGGCTGGCTGGCCTTGAAGGAGACACTCCTGCTCACTGTGCCTCAGGTTTCTCCTCTACGAAGCGGGGTTACGACCCCTATGGCGGTTCTTAAAAGGCGTGCGAGGAGACATATGTCGCCGCACCAGGGGGGCGCTGCCCCAAGGACAGGTCCCCAGGGGGAGGCCTTGGCGGGTCCGTCGCAGTTTGAGGTTTCTCTGCACACCAGGCCGGGGCACACTCCCTCTAGCCAAGCTTGTAATGCTGCCGTAAAAACGGACTCATTTATTAAAGCGGAGCACAAGAAATACGACTGCCACCTGGATGGGGCATTTCTGTCAGCTGACCAGCGCATAATTCCCTGCAGTAAAAGCTCCCTGCCGATTCATGCTCTCAGAGGGCTCCGTGGCTGGAGGGGATCGGAATGAGGGACAGTGTTAGTCTCAAGATGCATTCTTCAGAAGAGGCAGCACAAGGGGACAGCCTGCCCAGGAAATGGGATCGATGCCCAGGTCAGCGCCTCCAAGAACCAGCCTCCTAGACAATGCCAGCCCCCGGCGCTGCGACTCTCCCCTTTCTCTATTTCCATTCACGCCTCCATCCCTTCTGACCCGATTTCCCTTGGGAAGCCACAGTCTCAATCCAAGCCTCCCCCAACCAGACGTCCTCAGAAACTCTGGCATTTGATTGCGCCTAACTCTTCAGGCACACATTTGCAGACAACCAACTCCCAGAAAAGGCCGGTTGACATCTATGGCAGATTTGATGCTCCTGAGGTGGCCGCAACCACATCTCCCCCTCCACACGCTCTTCTAGAGCGTTTTGCCTGAACTCTTGGCAAGCTTGAGACTTGCCAGTAACCAACAGAAGGGGTAGAAGTGACGTGCGTACCTTCTGAGGCCGGGCCGTAGAAGGCCATGCAGCTTCCAGCTTCTCAGCCAGAATACTTGCTCTGGAAGTCTTCAGCTGCCATGTAAGCAGTCTGACAGCCCTGAGGTCGCCATGTTGTGAGGAAGCCCAAACTCTCAATGAGAAAGGCTCTAAGACGAAATGGAGAGAGAGAGAAAGAGAAAGGTCTAGCCAGCCCCCAGCAGCTCCAGCACCACCCACATCCAACTACAGTGGCAGGAGAGGCCCCAGGACAGAATTACCCAGCCAAGCCCTTCCCAATTTCCTGACGTACAGAACCCAACATAATAATAAAAGGACCGTTGTTGTTTTAAGTTGTCAAATTTTGGAGGGATGTGTTACACAGCAATAGATAACCAGAACAAGGGGTAATTTTATTACCCTTCTCCCTAGCGTGGCTATACCTGCTGGTTTGCATGGAACAGTCCCAGTTTATAGCTTTTGTCTGGCATAATTATTGACAGCTACCACTTTCTCTCTCAGAAATGCCCCAATTTGGATAGTAACTTATATGCTCACCCTACATTTGGCCAAGTTTTTAGAGCACTCTACAGCTCCTGGCAACAACCCTTCACCTCAGGGTCTAGCATAATCGATATACCTGAGATACCTTGAGTATAGAGAGCATTCGAGAAATCGATGCTTGTTCTCTTGTCCCTTCCCCTTCTCCCAGTTCTGTGGTCTGGATGCTCAGTAGTTTTTCTAAGAGATGGCTCAGGCTCAGACCCCCACAACCTCCAGAGTGCCTTCCCCCAGTAAACATACGACCTCAGGAAAAACAGGCCATTTTATGCCAATACAACCTCAGACCGAGCCCAGGGCTCTCCCTTTTCACCAGATTGCTGTCGCTAAGCCCCTCCCAGGAGGAAAGTCTGGATTTCTCCCTCCCACAGGGAAATCCCAGGGGGAAAAAGGGAACTCTTCAAACTTCAGGAAACGTGACCACCACCATGCACGGGTGGGAGCTTTTGCGGACACAAGCCTGCTCTCAGTTCCCGGCTCCACGGTGTACTCACCACTCCCCAGGCCAAGTTCCTGGCCACCCTGAGCCTGCTTCTCCCCACCTGCACTAAGGGGAGCGTTGGTGCCCCTCTCAGAGAACTCTTAAAAAGGATTAAAGAGTTGATGGTTTATGTAAAGCGTGAGCACAGTGCCTAGCGTGTGGTAAGCACTCAATAAATGCTACTTCCCTTTTTAAGACATTGGAAATTCCTGTTAGAAATTGCATTTGCCTTACCTTGAAGGGACAGGACAGGGCAGAACAGCATAAAAGGCTGATCAGAGGTCAGCGATACTGGCACCTCTCACTTCTAGACATGATATGAGGAGATGCCTATGGAGGGCCTGGCAAGCACCTCTGGGTCTCCCTTTTTTGGTTTAGAAAATGCTTTTACAGTCACTCCCCCAGCTAGATGGGGAGTTCTTTGAAGATACGAATTTCATGTATCATTACATACGCAGGGTTCTGTTGCAAAGGGGTGGCTCTGGGTGATGCCAGTTGAATGAATGATCTCATATCAATTTTGATCCATTTATTCACTGATTAGCTAAGTCCGCAAATACTTATTGGGCACCTATTCTACGTAGGCACTGCTCTAGCAACTGGGGATACAGGCCCTATCGCCACCCCATCAGGTGCTCCATGTGGTGGAAGAGACACACACAGATGAAATAAATACACAAGCAATCATTTAATTAGTGGCGTTGTGAGTGTGAGGAAGGAGAAGTGCGGGGCACCTGGGGTGGGGTGGGAGGAGAGGCATACCCTAGGAAGTGACATTAGACCAAGAGCTGAAAACTAGTCGAGGGACAGAGGTGCCTTCCAAACTCAGACAATCGTGCGTTGGGAGGGAAAATGGAAAAATGCAGGCACCGGAAAGAACATGGCCAGCTCAAGGAAGATGCCCAAGCTGACAGCTGAGAGGCAGCTCACCGGCCTGGCAGAGGGAGGGTCTGTGAGGACGAGAGTGTCAGGTAGAGTCAGAGAGGGGAGAGGAGAGAGCATTTGTTCGTGTGAAGGGGAGGCGTGTAGGAGGAGGTTAGGAAAGGCCCCCAAAAAGATGGTATAAACCAAACAAGAAACAGGGAGGTCCTGGAGGAGAGAAGTGATTCTGGGGGTGGCCATTTTGTTAGATGCTGGCAAACTGGAAGGCATGGGAAAATGGGAACCAAGTGGGACCTGGAGTGACACCAAGAAATAAACAAAGGAACTGGAGAAGTTTATTAAAAAGAAATCCATAGAGGGCAAAGGAGCATCATTAAAGGAGTGATCTCCCCAGCACCAGGCACATCCAAACCAAGGTGACAGCAACCAGCCAGACAGGTGACAAGGAGACGCCTGTCTGGAGTGCACAGGTTGGACCAGATCAACTAAGAACTCATCCTTCCCTCCTCGGAAGCCTACAGGTGGGAACAGAAGGGGCCTGTTCCCACTGCTGAACAGTTCTTCCCGCATATCCCCCCCAGCCTGCTCCCTCTTGCCCTGCAGTCTCTGCTCAAATGTCACCTTTTCAACTCCCACCTTAAAAGCGTAGCACCCCCAATCATTCTCTAACACATAGACATGTTGCAGCATCTTAACCCACTTCTCACATCTTTGTGCACCTGCACACAGTCTCTCTCCCCCACTCAAAAGGCACCCTCCTGGGGAGCCAGACCCTCGCCCATTTTGCTCCCTGCTGCATCCTCCACACCTAACCCCACGGCAGGCACACAGGTGCTTCATGAATGTTTGTTGAGTGAGTAAATAAAAGGCCAGCTCTGCCTCTCACTAGCTGTGTGACCTTGTATTAGAGACCACACCTCTCTGATTCATTTCACCACCGGTAAAATGGGTATTAAAGTATTGTAGTCATGAGGCACCAACAAAATTAAGGAATTTGTCACTTATAAACTACTGTGCTAATGTCAGCCATTATGTCAGCAATAATGAAAATTTAGTCATTCAATTGCCCAAAGACAGCGTTTGAGCCTCTCCAAACTGGGAAGGCACTGTGAATTTCCCACCTGCTTTTGAGAAAAGAGCACCTACCCTCAAACCTACACTTTTCTGGCAAGAATGTTAAGTTTAGTATTTTATAGTCTCTAAAATCAGAATCTGGAGGCCCTGGATTCTAAGCATTTCCTGGGCACACTCTGCGTGCCAGGCACTGTGCTGAGCCACGAGGCTTCCTCCGGGGATAATGCAGCCCGTCAGAGGAACCCAGAGGCTGGGTTAGGGGAGGTGGGGTCACTGGTAACAGAACCAGATGTGTGGTAAGCACGGCAACAGTGGGCTCTGCCAAGTGGACACCCAGAGGAGAGAACCCGTCCTCTGAGAAAACCTGTGGCCTCAGAGGTCACTCGTGCATCTCACAAACATTTTCCAAGCCCCAACTCTGTGGTAAGCACCATTCTAGGTGCTGGGACACAACAGTGAACGAGACATGTAAGACCCCACCTCTCAATGAGGCTTATATTCTAACGAGGAGACAATAAATAAGTACGCAAATAAACAGGATAATTTTAATAGACATAAATATTCGTCATCCAGTAAAACACCAATGGGATATGCAGACGCAGCAGGAGCCAGGTTGCCTCCTGAGCTCGAAACCCCTGCTTCTCTCTGTGCCGCTCAACCTAGAGCACCTCCCTGCGTCTCCTGTCTTCCCCTGGAAAGGCAGAGAGCAAAAGGCCCCGCCTCCCAGGGCGGTGGTGAGAATTAAACGAGTTACTAAGGTCTTGGAATGGTACCAGGTGCATGGTGAGAAACAGTGAATGAGGACAGGGCAAGGCCGTTCCGGGGGCTGGTCAGGAAGTGCCCGTCTGTGGAGCACTCAGGGGAGATCTAAGGGACGTGCGTCCTAGGCAGCAGAGAACAGCAGGTGAAAAGGCCTCAAGACAGGAATGAGCCTGGGTACGACCCAGAAAGAGGAAGCGGCCAGTGGGAAGCTGCCACTTAGAAACTTGCAGGCCATGGAACAGAAGGGGCTTTTATCCTCAGGATCAAGGGAAGCCACTGAAAGGTTTTAGTTTTAGTCTAGGTTTCATTTCAGATTTTAAGAGTTTCGCTTTCTAAAGGATGAAATGCTTCAACATTTGCTTTGTTCCTCAATAAGACATCATCTTTCCAAAGTATCGTAACTGATGGTTCTTTCGACCATTTTATACAGATATTTGGTTATTTTCCTTTTGACCATCAATTTAGTGGGTCGAGTACATTACACAATGCAAAGTGCTTCCTCTGCTGGGGCAGCCCGGAGCCTCCACCCGGTTTTCGACAGGGAGGCTGAGCGGAGGCCAGAGGTGCTGGAGTCCGCCCGCCTGGGCTCGAGCTTGGCCTTCCTTGCTTGCTTTCCAACTGGGCCACCTCAGTTGCCTCATGAGCAATGATAGCCTTTCTGTGGCGGGCTCTCTGCACTCCATGTGTCTGGATGCATATAGATCACAGTGTGTACTGCATCTAAGTTCTCAGTGCCAATTAAGCAGAGCGAGCACATATGGTACTACTTCAAGAGCTCAGTAAATTTATTGAACTTCTCACTTGGCCTTATTTGTTTTCCATCTCCTACTTCCTCAGTGCTCATCCAAGAACAAATGTGTGTGCAGTCTCCAGAGGTGTCGCCACTGAAAGATTTTAAGCAAGAGGAAGGAGGGAGGTCGGGCACCCTCTGATTTCATGTAAAGAAAGGTCATTCCAACTTCACATCATGTAGAGCAAGGAAAGTGAGACAGGCAGAAAGAGGCAGCACGGGGGTCAGCTGGGAGGAGGAATGGAGGCAAGATCTCACACCCGAGCCCAGGGACCCACTACTGAGAATGAAACAGGACACTTCAAACCCTCCTCTATCTGGGGTCGGCAAGGACTCCTGAACCAAAACATGGGAAAGATGATTAAACTCTGACAGGAGAGAGAGACTGCAGCAGGCGGCCTGTGGGCCCATAGCAAAAAGAAAAAACAAAAAAACAAAAGACATGATCCAAGCAATTTAGCAAAAAATACATCTCCCCTTATATTTTACAACACACTACGACATACTGTTGCTACTCATTACACTAACATTATTTGAGTGCTTATTCATATGCCCAGGGTAATGTGCCAAATTCATGTCCCCATATAATTCTCACAAAATTTGTATCCATTCATTCAACAATTCAACAAATGTCTATTAACAGGCACTGTTCTAGGTACTCCAGACAAAGCTTCTACCCACACAGAGCTGACACTCTAGCGGCAGAGACGCAGCCTAAACAAGGAAACAAAAATATTCCGGAGTGTGGTGAGAACTATAAGAAAACAAAGTAGAGTAAGGGTGTCAGGAGGGATGGAGGGAGGGGCAGCTGTTTTAGGAATGGTAGTCAGAGAAGATCTCGTTGGGGTGATACCGTATTTTGCCCATGTTTTTTGTGTGCATTATACATGGGGTTATTATACCCATTATTATACCCATGGTATGTAATAATTATACCCATGCATAATGCACATCCTTCTTTTTCCCTCAAAAATTTGGGCAAAAAAGTGCACGTCATACAAAGCAAAATATGGTAACTCTGGAGCAGAGACAGGGACAAGACCAAGCCAGCTGCAGGTGAACCAGGGGGCGAGTATGCCATACGGGAGGAGCAGCAAGTGCAGAGGCCCTGCTGAGATGGAAACGGGATTGGTGTATCTGAGGCATAAAAAGAAGACCATGGTGGCTAGAGCAGAGTGAGCATAGGATAGCAGGATTATAAGGTTGAAAGATGGCCAGGGACCAGACAGACCACAGGAAGACATTCGTATTTCACCCTAAGCACATAATGAGAAGCTGTTAGAAGGTTCTGAGCAGACCACCTTTCCCACCACGTGAGAAGGGACCCTCGAAGAGCAAGAGCAGACACAGGGTCCAAGCACAAGGCTGGTGATGGTGGGGGAAAACTGGCATTCGAGGTATGTTTTGAAGGGAGAATAGAGAGGACTTAGTAGAGGACTGAATGTGGTGGGAAGGGGAAAAGGAACTAGCAATGACGACTACAAGGTTTTGCATGGAGCACCATTCACTGGGTACTATTAACAAAAATTAGTAAAAGTGAAAGGTGAGCAGATTGAGAATTTATGGAAACAGATGCTGCTCTTAACATTTTCATTTTACACGTAAGTAAGCAGCTTTAGAGATCGAATCACCTGCCCAAGCTCACCCAAATGGTACGTGGAATTACTAAGTATTTCCACATAATTTTGTTTTTACCCTCATAGCACCCTTTAGTAGTATCTCCAATTTACAGGTACCTGAAGAAACTGAAGCCCAGCTAGAAAGTGGCAGTCAAGAGTTCCTATCAGATCTAATAGTTGACGTATTTTCCAATAGAGGAGACAGGATGGAAGGTTGATAAGGAAAACCTAGGAGGCAGGGTAGAAGCGAATCTTAGATTTGAATAAAATCGCGCCCTCAGATTCACTTTCAATGTTTTGACATTTCCCAATAAGGTTCCGGGACAAACTCCGAAGGCTGGGAGCTGCAGAGAAGTCAGCAATGTTGTCCGTGGTAGGGAAGTGGTTGAGTTGCCACTTCAGAATCAGTTTCTAATTTAAAAGGCAGATTCCTGGGCTCCAGCTTAGACCTACTTGAATAACAGCCTACGGAAGCGAGCCCCAGAATCTGCATTTTTCAAATAAGGGTTGCAGACATATTCGACATACAGTAAGGTTTGAGAACTATGAAGTATGGCTTGAACCCTGGCAGCCACCCCCTAAATTAGCAGGCTGAACAGATCACTCTACACCTTAGTTTCTGAAACTGTAAAAGAAGGAGGGGGGTCGGGGGAGGGGGAATTACAAAAAAAAAAACACCTGCCTAAGACACTCGACTTTCCCCTACCTGTGAGAATCAAACCACGTGATTGGTTAGAGCGGGGCAGGAGCCTCGGGTCATTGTGGGATACAGAGGGGCCGAAGCGTCCCGTGAAGCATTGTGGGACACAGAGGGACCGTCAGCCGCTCCCGCCTTCAACTTAGACGGCACGGCCGCCACGTTTCAATAAACCTGAACACCCTCTCGGGGCGTCGCCGAATGCCCCATGACGTAACTGTAAACACCCTTCTTGCGTATAGGCTCCTAGAAGACTAACGAGACCATCTCTCAAAGAGCAGGGACAAATTTCCGGCGTGCCTTCGCTTTACGACTCGCGTTCCGCCGCCGAACCCAAACGAAGCGGGGCAGCAGTTTACGACAGCGCCGGTCGGATTTCCGGCGCCGGTCGCTGCGCGCGCACCTTCCCTCCTTTCTCTGTTCCTCGCAGTGCAGCCGATAGCCAACTCTCTGGCCCGGGCTATCTTTCGCCATCCGGGCCGGCTGAGGCCGTTGCAGGTGAGCAGCGTGTTCCGTAGGGTTCCGGGGACCTCCGGATCTGGCTTGGGCGGGGCCCGGCCTTCAGAGGCCTCCCGGAAGAGACCCTCGGACGTCCACTCTCTGTTGCTGCTCCTCGGCTGGAAGTAGCTGGCAATCGCCTTCCGGGCCCCAGGTCCAGCATATTGCCGAGCGTGTGGTACGGCCCGGTGGATGAGGTCCCAGACCCTAGACTCCGCTTAGCGGCCAAGGGCTGAGCGAATTTAACAATGTCACTTAACCTAGCTGGATTTCAGAGTCTTTTTTAAGTGACCAAAGTTCGAGCTTCTACGAGTGAGGCTTTGGGAGTGCCAGGCTGAGTGGCGGTCGGCCCCGCTTCTGAGCAGTTGACAGTCTGAAGGTGTCCTGCCCCTTAATGTGGAGTGGAAGGCTAGAATGGAGTAGATTTGTTCTCTGGTGTGAAACACCCCCCGACCCCAGCAACACGGTCCTTCTGACTGCCCTGTCGGTGCTCCCCAATCTCGCCCCTGAAGCCAGGACAGCTGTCACCCTTTTACTGAAGAGCTCAGCTTCTGTTGGTTCCGTTCGGTTCGTGTATTTTTACATGTTGGAAATCCGGGCTTCCCCCCCAGGAAGAATGCCTGCCAAACCCTAGGCCTGTTTCCTCCTTGAGCTTTGGCAGAGCAAGTCGACTTTTTAAAATGTATTTTGAGACATCATCGTTGGGTGATTAAATACTGTCTGAAACCCCAGATCTTTTCAGGCTGTTGTCCAGCTAGAATATAATGGGAAGGATGCTGGACTTAGGCAGACAACTTTGGAATCAAATCTCTTTTGAGGTGATGAGTAGATCAACTCCTTGATTTGGCTGAGCGGCGAAATTTTCTCTCTGTGGAGGAGTGAGTGGCGGCGAGTGTCTAGCTGGTGCCTGACACTTAGTAGGAGCTCCATACACGTTCAGCGGGAATTGTTCTGCGGTTGCCGCTCCCTCTGGCCTCGTTTTGTAGTATAACCCAAGCTCCGAGTTGGTTGGTGGCGCTCCCAGGTTCATTCTCCGTTGCCGTCCCCCAGCTCCCTGAAGCCTTCGTCTGCCCCCGTGGGACAATGAGGCGAGTTTACTGAGTTCGGTATCCTGTGCTCTTTGATTGCTCCCCAGCCTCCAGAAATACTTGTGTGATGCATTTACCTCTGGGGACTCACCGTCTGAGCATTTTCTGAAGGGCTCTTCTGGATAGGTGCGCAGGGTTTGGATAGGAGCTCTCGGGCAGCTGTCAGACGTCTGTTGGGGGGCCCGCGAGGAGCTGCAGCATGAGGCAGAGTGTGGACTTGAACCGGACTGCCAGCATTCACGTTTTTCATCAACTCGCATTTGTGACTTTGGGCAGTTCCTTAGCTCCCCTGTGCCTCGATTTTCTTATCTGAAAAGTGGGGATAATACTGGCCCCTGCCTCAGACTGTGAGGGGGCATTTAATGAATATGCATGGTAAGCACTAAAAATAATGTCTGGTACGCAGACACTCATGAACATTTGGTGTATGGCCACTTTTATGGCTGCAGTTTTCTGGTGACCTCCTCGACCTTCCGTGGGCCTTTCGCTTGGTTCTGTGTCCACTTGCACAAGGATTTGCATTGGCAACAGAAAATTGGAAGTACAAGAAAGGAAAGTTGAGTTTTAGGATATACTTAACAGTTGTTGTTTTTTTTAGCTCTCTGTGTAAATGTATTTTTGCAAGTCTGAATGGTAACTTGTGTAGCATTTTAAAGTGAAAGCATTTTCATGTGTGTTAACTAATAAAACAAGAAACTTATTTATTTTTACAGCTGAAAAAATAGGCTTAGGGAAGCTAAATACTTTATGCCTTGGTGATAGTGTTTCTAAGAACCTGAACATGGTTATTACACTCGGAAAAAATTTTACTATATTTTATCAAATCTATGAGACACCACCAAATTCAAGAAGCACTATTTTATGTGACACCATTATTTCACATTAACACTAAGAAAAATTGCCAATTAAGATACAACACCCCATCAAGCACGAAGTGTAAACTCATTTCAAAGATGTTACAGTGGAAAAAATGAAATATGGTAAATCAGTTTTGTTAGCAGACTTTTGAGTTCTAAGTATTCACAATATTATTTACAAGGAAAAGGAGTAGCTAAGAGTTGAGGGTTCCGTTTTGTGTCCTGCTTTTTAACTTAATCATTTATGTTTTAGATTACCTCAAATAGGCTTTTTAGGGTTTGTTTGTTTTTTTAACCTTGAGGCCTTTTTTCATGCAGCTACTTACATGATTTGTATATTTAAGGTTTTAGAAGATGGCAAAGTTCATGACACCCGTGATCCAAGACAACCCCTCAGGCTGGGGCCCCTGTGCAGTCCCGGAGCAGTTTCGGGACATGCCCTACCAGCCATTCAGCAAAGGAGACCGGCTGGGAAAGGTACTTGCCTGTCAGCGGGAGTCTGAATCTTTTAAGCTGTGGCTTCTGCTCTCTCTGAGTTCATTTTAATTTTACTCTCTCAAAAGCATAACTCCTGTGTTCCTTATAGGGACACCAGCTGAGAAAAGCTATAACCTCTGGATACTTCCAGTAGTCATAGGAGAGCTGGGTACTTACAAAGGCATTGTGAGCCAGTCCTTCTGCTACTTTCCCACACTGTCCTCACTTTTGGGGGTTTCTGGGTCAACAGAAAATTGCATACTTGACCTGTGTGCTTTGTCTTCCCTTATTGTTCATACCAGGTTGCAGACTGGACAGGTACCACCTACCAAGATAAGAGGTATACAAGTAAGTGTTCTCTGGCTGACTGCCCAATCAGGGCCTTGGAAAAATTGTTACTTTTTCTGGTAACCTTCACCTGAACGTGTCCTAGAATGGGGACAAAATGCTGATGATAATTCATAGCTTTTAGGAGCACATACTACACTGTGGATACTCCCACCTTTTTTTTTTCATAGCCCCAAAAGTTTGACTGTTCATTAAAGAAGTTTGACGTATTATAGTGGGACTTCCTCCCCCCACCCCCAATTTTGAGGAGCCATGAACCCTTTTAAACCTCTATTGACTATATTCCATTTTGCATTTCACCACTTGGGATTTGCTAAACTTGTGAAGCCAAGCAACAGCCCCCAGTTTTAAATTCCTGATTTTAAGATTGTGATGCAGTTAATTGGTTTTTTTTCCTTGGAGATAGTTGGAAGTCGCTGTCTAGAATAGTAAGTTAAGATAGTCTGAGTCTGAGGTCAGCAAGAAAGTAACTTATGACCCATTAGACATGTCTGCCTTGGACACCAGGTAGTGGCAGTGATGGTGTGGAAACCCCATATTTGCCTCTCCTGCAAGAGTAAATTTTAACCCATATTCTTACAGAATAAGGTAAAGAGTAGAATGGGCTTATTTGAATTCTTCAGATTCTGTCTGGATTTAGAACTAAGTTCTTTAGACCAGAGCTTTTCAAATTTGAATGTGCAGTGAATCATCTGGGGATCTTTTTTTAAACACTGGGTTTGGTTCAGTGAGTCTGGGGTGAGGCCATGGGTCTGCATGTCTAAGATGCTCCCAGCCAATGCTTAGGGTCCCAAGACCACACATAAATCGCAAGGCTTTAAGCTAATGTGTATTCGTAAAGTCTGTGGGTAGTGACCATTACACACTGTCACCTTTGCCTCCAGATAAGTACTCCTCTCAGTTCGGTGGTGGAAGCCAGTATGCTTATTTCCACGAGGAGGACGAAACTAGCTTCCAGTTGGTGGATACGGCGCGCACACAGAAGACGGCATACCAGCGGAATCGGATGCGATTTGCACAGGTAGGCCAAGAGCCGGCAGCTGGACCATCTCAGGGCTGCTACATCTTAGGGCTGTCATCTGCTGCCACAGATGCCCCCCTGTGAGTACTGATGGAAAAAGCCATGTTCTAGGTCTTCCAGTGAATCCCAAGTAGCCGTTCAGTGACACACTCCACTAAAGTAAACTTTATGAGGTCCAGGGATTCATGCAAATAGTTTATATTTCTGTTGACCCGTAGGTAGGACATCATACCCCTGTGCCAAGTATATTTGTGCTGGATAAAAGGGTTCACCTGTGCCTGTTGTCTGACTTAATTGCTAGGTTGCAGGTTTTATTAAGCAGACGGTCTAGTTCGACCACATCTTATTACATAAAAAGGCAAACTTAAGAACCAATAAATCTACGTCAATAAAATTTGTATGTGAATGTGAGTCTAAGCTAATTCCAAGTACACGTTTGACTAAATCCCCAGACTATTGATTATGTAGAGTAAAATATGCAACTGGATTTTGCGTTCTGAACCTACACCAATGACCTCCCATTAAGTACTGCGTACTGTAAGCCAAATCTCGAAGGTTTTAACATGGATGTTTTTTCCTAATTCCCAGCGGAACCTCCGCAGAGACAAAGATCGACGGAACATGTTGCAGTTCAACCTGCAGACCCTGCCTAAGAGTGCCAAGCAGAAAGAGAGGTGAGGCTCCCATCCTGCCAGAACAAGTTACTCTTCGGGACCAACCATACTCTGAAATCACTAGGCCAGAGCAGAATGGTTGTCTTCTCCACTATTGCAAAAAAACAAAAACACCTTCCTAGAGCCAGTTAAGCCACTGTTTCAACCCTGACATCGTTCTCTAAGGGCCAGTTTCAAGATTCAGTTCAAGGCAAGTAGCATGAGCGAGAAATTGCTTGCAGGGGACATACACACTGAAGGGAAACAAAGACAAATAAGATGAGACTGGAGCTTACCTGGGCTCAGTTCTACCAGGGCACAACTCCAGGGGGCCCCATTCGCACTGGGTCCTGCAAGCCCCCGGAGCTGCACAGTGCAGCGGCCTGGCCCAGGTTGGGGCTGCCAATGGATAGTCTCTATAGCTGTAGTAAAATATAGCTGGTCAGTATTTGAGCGCAATATGCCTCTTCTGTTCCTTTTTACTGAGGCCTCATTTTTCTTAAAAATCTGCACTTGAAAGCACGTCTTTTGTCTTCCAGAGAACGCATACGATTGCAGAAGAAATTTCAGAAGCAATTTGGAGTGAGGCAGAAATGGGACCAAAAATCACAGGTAGCGTATTCGTACCAGAATTCTGTCTAGGTATTTGATTTTGTTTATTTGTTTCGTTTTGTAACAGCTTTGAGATACAATTCATATACTGTACAATTCGCCCATTTAAAGTGTACAATTCCTTGGTTTTTAGTATATTCACAGAATTGTGCTATCATTACTACAGTCCATTTCAGAACATTTTCATCACTCTAAGAAGAAGCCCTGCACCCTTCTGCAGTTGGCTGCTCTTCTTCCCTAGCCCTAGCTCCCCGCTGGTCTACTCTCTCTGGATGTGCCTGCTCTGTCCATTCATATACATGGAATCATGCAATATGTGACCTTAAGGTTCATCTGTGTTGCGCATACTTCAGTTCTTCATTTTTTTTGTGTTGTTGAATTCCACTGTATGGATAGACCGTATTTTGTTTATCCATTCACCAGCTGACAGACATCTGGTTTGTTTTCACCTTTTGCTGTTATAAATAATGCTGCTGGGAACATTCCTGTACAGGTGTTTGTGTGGACATTGTGAGAATAGAAGACACATGTGAGCAAGAGTAAATTTACAGTCATAGAAGTTACATTTTGTTGGGTATGAAGCTTGCTGTGTCAAGAGTAAATAGCTAGTACCCTGAGAGAAATCTAAGGGGGGCTGCTACAGCTCCTTTATAAACTACAGAAATACAAAGAGCTGGCGTTCCTTGGGCGTCATCCTTAACTGGGGTTGGAATTCCCATTTGTTTTTGAACTCTCAATCCCTTCAGTCCTCCTCTAGATCATAAGCTCCTGAAGGTCAGGGGATTCTGTGTTATAAAACAGCCAGCATAAGTGAATGTTCCAGACATATTTATTGAATAAAAGCTCTTCATACTATTGACCTACCTTTTGCTTATGTTTTGCACTGGCTGTCACTTTTTTCCCTCCGATGGTTTCCCGCTACAGAAACCCCGAGACTCTTCAGTTGAAGTCCGTAGTGACTGGGAGGTGAAAGAAGAAATGGACTTTCCTCAGTTAATGAAGATGCGCTACTTGGAAGTCTCGGAACCACAGGACATGTAAGTGGCATCTCTTACTGCCTTCCACCATGCTTTCGTGTGGGTGGACCAGCTGGTGGTGGATATTTTCCTAAGTCCTAGTGTTTCCAAAAAGGATTTAAGCCACTTACTCAAAAAATACTGCATAAGTTTAACAGGCGAGTTTAAAAACAATGCCAGGGAGGGAGGGTGGGTAGAAAGAAGTTTACTTATATTAAACTTAAGGTCTCTGGAGTTCCTGGCATCATAAGCAAAAAAAAAAAAAAAATTAAGTTATATAGCTCTTTTTGGCAGAAGGAGAACAGGAACAAAGCAAAAGCAGAAAGAAATTTGCTGATACTAAATTCCACATTTCTTTCAGCTTCCTGGAATCCTAAGCAAAAGAGAAATAAAATTAAGTTATATAGCTCTTTTGCCAGAAGGAGAAAGACAGCAGTTCTTCAGCAAAAGCAGAGATTTTCCTGACAGTTCAGAGCGCCCCTTACCTCAGAGGGCAAGCAGTAGGGATAACTAAGGGGGCAGCTGGAGTTCCAGCCCGGAAGCCAGGCTGCTAGGCTGCCCACCGCTCCTCAGCTCCCGTCTTTAAACTGGGGAGGCTGAGCCAAGTCAGCTGTGTTCACATCTCCTGGGCAGCCACACTGGGGGTGCAGGGCACAGGGACCTGAATGCGCACCAACAGTATCTCCTGTTCTCGGAGAGACCCTTTTAACCTCTCACGTATTAGATTCTGGATAAGCCTCCAGATTCCAAGGCATAACAAAAAAAGTGGGTGATCTTATTCCCCGTTGCTTGGCATATCTCACTTGCTCTCCCCACAGTGAGTGTTGTGGGGCCCTTGAGTACTACGATAAAGCCTTTGACCGCATCACCACGAGGAGCGAGAAGCCCCTGCGGAGCATCAAGCGCATCTTCCACACTGTCACCACCACAGATGACCCTGTCATCCGAAAGGTGTGTGCCCCCCTCTGCCCCTGGTCCACCCGTAGGACCCAGGGGGCTGGGCCTTGGAAACCCCTGTAGATGACAGTCTTCTGAATTGGACTTAGGATGGGATGAGAATTGAGGCACTCTGCTGGCTGGACCATGAGTGTGGTGTTAAGTAAAGCTGGACCCCAGCCCCGGTTGTACGTGCTTCCTAGCTCCACGTCTCCGGACCTTCCTTTTCTTACGTGTTAAGTGGGGTAATGCACTCACCACATGCCACTGGGATGAGGATGAAAGAAAACATTGGGAAGTGCTTCCCGGAACATGGCAAGTGCTCTGTGAGCTGCAGGCCCACACAGCCATGAGGGGGACTGCCAGCAGCAGCTCACAGGGTGATTGGCTGCAGCCCTAGACAGCTAGAGACACCACGTGCATTTTATGTGTGGGCGTGGCTGTGAAAGCTCACTGAGGAATCCTCCACTCAGAGTGAATGGGCGGTTAGAGCCAAGGATGTCCTCACATCTCTCTCCTGTCCTTTGTGCAGCTGGCAAAAACCCAGGGGAATGTGTTTGCCACCGACGCCATTCTGGCCACACTGATGAGCTGCACCCGCTCCGTGTATTCCTGGGACATTGTCGTCCAGAGAGTCGGGTCCAAGCTCTTCTTTGACAAGAGGGATAACTCCGACTTCGGTAAGAAGCCTTCTTTTTCATTGGTTCTGAGCAGTTTGTTGGTACTAGAGAATGAGTAGCAGGGGTCTGTCTCCCGCGGGCATTGACAGCCATGTCACACCCCTACCCGCCTCCTCAAAGACATGGAGAAGGAGTTGTGGCTGCAGTCCCTCCTTGGGATGTCAGCTTTCTAAGTCCTCATAGTGCCCCAAAACTAGGCTTCCAACCATTATTCGTTTATAAAGGGAAAAAAACACATGCCTATACATTATACCATTCACATGTATATATATACGTGCCGTGGTTGAAAACCAGGTCACTCGACAATAACAGCCGTGAAACGAAACAGTGTAATTATATTCCATGCCTCAGGCCTTGTCTTTGAAAGCTAACAAAATCATATGCTCTCTTGAGGAATCCAAAACGATTGAAAAGGAATGACTTTCATACACCGTGACTGAATTTAACGTTAGAGGACGTCTGCATTATCCAGGAGCACTACCCCTAGTGTCCCCTACACATCCCACCCTGGGGGACCCACACTGATAGAAGGCAGTTCTTTGAAGGGCAGGCCTGTGTTGTTGGATCGCCACATTTCCCCATGGTGCTTTGCTCATCATTGGTGATTCTTTGTTTTGTGGGTGGGTGACCATGCTGCCACTTTTGCAGACCTCCTGACAGTGAGTGAGACAGCCAACGAGCCCCCTCAAGATGAAGGCAATTCCTTCAATTCACCCCGCAACCTGGCCATGGAAGCGACCTACATCAACCACAACTTCTCCCAGCAGTGCCTGAGGATGGTGAGAAGGGCCGCATCGGGGCGTGCACTCCCTTCTGTCAGCTGCAACTGCTTTTATTGAGCATCTGCTTTGTAGGAGGCTCTGGGCCTGTGGGATTGAGCAGGGCAGATGGGATCCCTCTCTGTCACTGAGGAGTTTCAAGCTTGGGCTTCAAGGTCACGCTGCCTTCTTTGGGACCCCTCATAGCTTTGTGGTGTTGGGCATGTTTCTTCTCTGTAAAGTTAGAACAGTAACATTGCTCGTGTCATATAGGCAGGTTGTAGAGACCCCTTCAACTGTTTGACAGCCGTGCCGTTGTGTACAAACACACTGTTCAGGTGCAAAGTTCCTGCCCCTAGGAGGCTTTATTATAGTGGAGGAGGGAAAACAGTAAACCCTAAATACATACACAACATGTGCTATGGAGAAGAATGAAACGGGAGGGGTGTGGTTGCTGTTAATGAGCATGTACATGGAGCCCACAGTTGACACGTGTAAGCAGTCAGTAAATGCTGCCCGTTACATCTGTTGTCATTCATGGAGTGCTTGTGCTCGGAAGGGGAAAACAGGCAGATAACACAGTGAGCTCAGCGCCCCCTCGGGCTCCAGGGACCCAGCCTAGGTTGTAAGTTAGCAACATAGCAAGGTCTGGCTGACTGGTTTGGTGACACATTGGCACTGTCTGGTGACACCTTTGTCATCTTTACAGGGGAAAGAAAGATACAACTTCCCCAACCCAAACCCATTTGTGGAGGACGACATGGATAAGAATGAAATTGCCTCTGTCGCTTACCGGTATGTCACCTGGTGGGGTGTGCACAGACCCGACCCTGTATAGGGTGAAATACCTGGAACTGAGGATCGCAGGTGACCCACTGAGTTCCTCCTTTGTTGCAGGTATCGCAGGTGGAAGCTTGGAGATGACATTGACCTGATTGTCCGCTGTGAGCATGACGGTGTCATGACTGGAGCCAATGGGGAGGTGTCCTTTATCAACATCAAGACCCTCAATGAGTGGGACTCCAGGGTGAGGCACGCCTCTGTTACCCTCCTGGGGTGCCACCTCTGTATTTCCTGCAGGGCACGTTTCACAGATTAGTAATGCAAGTTTCCTCCTTACATTACTTAGAGAGCTACTGAGGTTTTTGTCTTCTGAGTTTTCCCTCCACTTAATTTCTCATTGAGAAAGAGATTATATATGCGTGAGGATAACTGCCTTCTTCCAGGACTTTCTTTTCCCTGAGCATCTGATTTTGATCCCCCCGATCTGGGTCGGCAGGTTTCCTGGAAGCCCGGCAGCTTTTTCCTGACCTGCCCTTCCGCACCGTTGCAGCCACCTTCCCTGGCCTCTGATTCAGTTTCCATCCCCACTCACTGGACTCAGATCCTGTCTGAGATTAGTTCCTACTTCGCTCTCCGGCACACACCTCAAGTGAAATTTGTGTCCTTCGTTTTCCTCCTCTTTCCACTCCCTCTCATGCCGGTGTGCCATGATTCTTGGGCTGTTATCCTTTTTGAAGCTGCCCGGGCTTTTGTGCCTGAATTCGAGTTGGGTGACAGTGCTCCTGGGTGCTGCTGTACAGAAGAGTCCTCAGTGGGAAGGACAGCCCCCAGCCAGGCCTGTGTTGAAGGAGAGGCCAATGACATGGAGCACAGAGGGCCATTGCGCTCTGCCTTCACTGGAGCCAAAGGGTTAGCAGTTACTGCTGTGCATTTTTACCCGCTGGTGTTCCTTAGTCTCCAGCCCCTGCTGGAATGTTGACTGTGACTTGAGCTCTGGACCAGTGGCCTTTTCTTATACTTTCCACCTTGGCCTCCATGTAGCATTTGGCGTTATTATTATCTATGTGACTTTTCCCTGTGTCACTACGTGCATTTCTCTGGTCTTACACATTTCTCAGCTTCCTTTGTTGGTTGGTTCCCCTCCTTTTTGATCCCTCGTGGACCCTTCTCTTCAGGTCAGTTGCCTACACTGCTCTTTTTGCCATAATTACTTCTTTATACAGCCTTATATTGGTCTTATTTTGCTCCATAACAAAGTAACAGAAACCTGGAGGCTTAAAACAACACCCATTTAGCTCCTCATTGGTAGGCCAGGACTTTAACATCATGTGGTTTGGTTCTCTGCTCAGAATATCAGAAAGATGAAATCAAAGGCGTTAGCAGAACTGATTTCTCATGCAGAGGTTCCAGAGGAGAAGCCATCGCTAACCTCATTGTAGTCGTCATTCAGTTCCTCGCAGCTGTAAGATTGCAGTTCCTCATTCTCTTGCCACTGTCAGCCAGGGCCTTTCACTTCCTAGCAGCCACCCACATCCCTTGCCATGTGGTCCCCTCCATCCTCAAACCAGCAACAGCATATCAATCCTTCTGTGCTTTGGATCTCTGACTTCCTCTGTCTCTGAGCTCTACACCCGGATTTAAAAGACTCACGTGGTTGGGTGAGGCCCACCCAGATGGCCTCCCTATTTTAGGGACCTCAATTATACTTGAAAATCCTTTTGACATATAAGGTAGCTTAAGAGTGGGAGTGCTATTTCATCATAGTCACAGGTGCCACCCATACTCAAGGGTAGGAGATGCTTCAAGGGCAGATGTCATTAGGGTCATCTTAGAATTCTGCCTACCTGGAGCCTCAGCTTTGAAATCTACTCTCACTCTCCATTCCATTGTTTTTCTACTAAAGTACCTTGCCCTTCCAGTGTCGCGATTTCTGTCATTACGTCTGGCTTAGCTGACATCTGCCTTGTTTTCTCCTGCTCACATAGGTTCAGAGCCTCGAACATCTCTGCACTCCTCTGTTTGCTGTCAGGCGCGGCCTGTCTGCTCAGCTCTGGAGCTCACTGACGTCACCGTAGCTTAGGACCTATTCAGTTTGCCCGTTATTTTGTGTTTGTCTCCTGACTCCCTCCTCCCCCACTCCATTCTGTTTCTTTGCCAATTAATTGTCCCAAACAGTGCTTCCATCGTGTGGCACAGATTTGTGGAAAGACTTCAGATGCCACAGTAAACTCACAAGGGTACTGCAGGATATTTTTAATTTTTGAGAGGAACACAGAGACATCTGTCAGAATACTACCCTAAGTGGTTTGGGGCCGACCGCTTCATAAGAGGGACTCTCCGGTATTTCTTTTGGTCTAGGGTTGCTGTGACCCAAGTAAGTTTGGGAGTCTCTGCCATGTGACCTTCAAAACTAGTTCCCACATCTATAACAGAATTGGTTGGAGGAGATGATCTCAGGGCCTCCCTGCTTTGTGTACATACGTACACATACAGTGCCAGACTCTGACCTCCTCACTCCTGCGGGCCTCCACCTTCAGCCTCTGCCAGTATTCTTTACCTGGTTAGCCGCAGCACTTCTTCTCTGAACCTCTTACCACACAACACATAGTAAGCACTTGTCTCTTGTCATTTATGTGGCACTTGTTTTTAACCTGTGTGCATGTGTGTCTTTGTCTAACAAACTCTTATGAAGAGAGGAACTGCGATTTGCTGCGTGTCTCCTGTGTGGCAAGCTGTGCAAGGGAGTGACCACGTCTTTGCCTCTTAAATTACAAGAGTCTTACCTCTGGTTTCCCTTGGCCTCGCCCACTTGCTGGTCAAGCCCTGTAGGGAGCTCTTTCTCCGCCAGAGGAGGGGCCAGAGCTCACCTTCGTCCCTGTAACTGAGACTTTCCCTCTGTAGCACTGTAATGGCGTTGACTGGCGTCAGAAGCTGGACTCCCAACGAGGGGCCGTCATTGCCACTGAGCTGAAGAACAACAGCTATAAGTTGGCCCGATGGACTTGCTGTGCTTTGCTGGCTGGATCCGAGTACCTCAAGCTTGGGTGAGATTCTTATCCAGGAGCTGTGAACTGATCATCTTCTGGAAGGAGGTGTCTTCGGGCAGGGAGACGAGGGCGTGCCTTTTTCTTTTCCTTGGGAAAAGCATCAGGCTGGGTGTCCCCATTTAATTGCTCTTTGCCCACAGAGGTCTCTAGGCCAGCCTGCCCCCACCACTCACATCCCATTTCCCCACTAGCTATGTGTCCCGGTACCATGTGAAAGACTCCTCGCGCCACGTCATCCTGGGCACCCAGCAGTTTAAGCCCAATGAGTTTGCCAGCCAGATCAACCTGAGCATAGAGAACGCCTGGGGCATCCTGCGCTGCGTCATTGACATCTGCATGAGGCTGGAGGAGGGCAAGTACCTCATCCTCAAGGACCCCAACAAGCAGGTCATCCGCGTCTACAGCCTGCCCGATGGCACCTTCAGCTCCGACGAGGACGACGAGGAGGAGGAGGAAGAGGAGGAAGAAGAAGAAGGTTTGTGCAAGTCTCTCTGTGGAATCTCAAGTGAGCGGTGGGCCGGCTAGGGACCGAGCCCTGTGGCCACAGTGCTCTTGAGGGTTGAGTAAAACATTCTGAGAGTCCCCAGAGACTTGGCCATATTTAGAGTGGCATTCACTCTGGCTCCAGGGCCTGCTTCAAGAGCCTTCAGGTCACATGAAGGGGATGGAGAGGAAAGTGGCGCTTAGAGGGTAGGGTGAGGAAGGGGCATCTGGAGAAAGGCGATGAAAGTCCCCGATGTTAGCAGTGGGCTGACGGAGAAAAGGCATCCAGCTTAGTTACACAGGCTTAAAGCTCTGTCTCTTGCTTCACCAGCTGGGGACTGAAGGAAGTATCTTTTAGCCCTGTGAGGATGTGAAAGACTTGACTTCTGAGTGGAGGTGTTGAAGTCAGAAGGCAGTTTACCAGTTTGACATGATTCATGGGAAATTTTCTATCTTTCAGAGGAAGAAACTTAAGCCAGACAGTAATGTGGAGCTGGAGTTTGTAAACCTGCCAAGTCCGGGAGGGCCTTTGATGCCTGGTGGAATGTTTGCCTGATACTAGGTCTCTGGAGTTTGACTGATGGAATAAAGTACGTCACTTTAGTCTCTTACCTCATCATATGCCTACATTGATTGACAGCCCTTCTTCCTTCTCCAAGGAACCCTTGGGAGAGGGAGGGTGAGAGACAGAAGTTTCTGTCTGAAGTTCTCTAGGTTCTATCATTTCTTCTTGAGCATTTTTAGTTTTACCATCCTGTTAGAAGGTGAATACCCTAGATTTTTCTGTTCCTGGAACCCCGTGAGAGTATCCTTTCCTAGAAAGTGGTGTCAATTCTGAAGTCCCCATAAGAAATCCATTTCCATGAGTTTGAGTGCCCACCTACCCAGCTGCTGCCCTTCGAGACACAAGCCACTGGTAAAAGGTGAAGCAGGGCGGTCTTCGGAGGTCGAGGAGGGCTGGCTGGTCAGGGAGACCGCCTTGGAGGGCTCCAACACGCTCCTCTGGGTGGTCGCAGTGGTTAGAAAATTGTTTTCAAGTTTGGCTTGGGCTGGGGTGGTCTCTGGCTGGGACCCTCGAAGCAGTCTGTTAGAAATCAGAGCTACAGGTGTTCAGGGTGTGTAAACTTTTATTTTTATTAAGAGTGCTGTTTTTTTATTAAGAGGGTAGTGTTCTGTTCTTGACACTAATTACTATGAATTACTCTGCCAGGTTGTACTAAGCTTCCTAGAAATACCTGAGCCTGACACAGAACTTACAATGACACAGAGTGTACAGATAAGGAAATAGGCTCAGCTTTTGAGTAACATTCCTAAAGTTATTATTTTAATCAAAATAATTGTGCCTCAGGAACCAAGCAAAATTTAGAGTTACTAGGAAGGTAGAGCCTAAAACATGTTTACTGAGGAGTTTTTCATGTAGGTAGAGTGTTTAAAACTATAGGTTATCCCTGGCTGGTGCGGCTCACAGTTGAGCACTGGGCCTGTGAGCCAAAAGGTTGTCAGTTCAGTTCCCAGTTGGGGCACACGCTTGGGTTGCAGGCCAGGTCCCCAGTTTAGGGTGTGCAAGGGGTAACCAATCAGTGTTTCTCCCTCTCTAAAAAATAAAGAAAACCTTTTTTAAAAAATTAAAACTGTGTATTAAAGTGGTGTGGCGAGTGCTGAGGGGTTGCAGAATTAGACTGATACCAGGCTGCCCCTTGCAGACACTCCTGATGCAAACCAGCGGCACAGGCTGGGGCAAGGGAGCAATGGACGTTAGTTCCGCGCTAACTCTCAGAACATTTTGCATCAGTTTCCACATCATTCCTTGGATCTGTCTCCTCCTTTCAGCTGTCCTGTTTTGGGCTACCAAGTTGATTCCTGGAAACAGTTCTCCCTGAAAAACCTTCAATAGCATCCTGCTGCCTACCATCGAGGAGGGACCTAGTCTCAAGGTCCTGCCACACTTACCTGTCCAAATTTCCCACTACCCACCAAAAAAGACTAGCACCTATTTTAAGTACTAAAATTATTTGCTAACTCCCATTCTCAAATCTTCACAACTGCTAAGAAGTAGACCACCCCCCCCTACTTTATTCTCAGGTATTTTGCCTAGCCTGTCTGGTTTCAATGTTCATTCAATAAATGTCCTTTCTGGTGTGGTTTAGGGGATTGAGCACCAGCCTGTGAACCAAAAGGTTGCCGGTTCATTCCCAGTAAGGGCACATGCCTGGGCTGTGGGCCAGGCCCCCAGTTGGGGGCATGTGGGAGACAACTGATCAATCAGTGTTTTTCTCCCTCTTTTTAGGAGAAATCCTCCTATATCGCCCCTCTCCAAAAGTAAATAAATGAAAGACATAGCATTACAATAAAAAAAAAAAAAAAAGCCCAGATACTGGAGAAATCACTGAGGTCGTCAGAGTAAGATCATTTCTGCTCTAATGGAGCTTTTCTCATGCCGACATAGGCTATGAAAATTATAGGTAAGTGGCACTTAGTGGTCTCTGGTCTGAGAAGTCAAGAAGACGAGAGGTTTCAGCTACTTTTTTTTTTTTTAAGAGAGAAACATCGATTTGTTCCACTTATTTATGCATTCACTGGTTGTTTCTTGTATGCGCCCCACCCCAGGATTGAACCCACAACCTTGGTGTATCAGGATGACACTCACCAACTGAGCAACCCAGCCAAGGCTCAGCTATTTTTTTTAAGATGTTATTTATTTATTTTTAGAGGGGGAAGAGAGGGAGAAAGGGAGAGAAACATCAATGTGTGGTTGCCTCTCATGCCCCCCTTACTGGGGAATTGAGCCAGCAACATTTTGGTTTGCAGGCCAACACTCAGTCCACTGAGCTATACCAGCCAGGGCTTGCTTAATTTTTAGAGGGAGCGGAGGGGAGGAAGAAGGAAAGGAAACATCGATCAGTTGCCCGTAGCACACCCCCAACCGGGGACCTGGCCCACAACCCAGGCATGTGCCCTCACCAGGAATCAAACCCCTGACCTTTCAGTTTGCGCCCAACCCACTGAGCCACACCAGTGAGGACCAACTACTACTTCTAATGAAAAGAGGCCCTAGCCATGCAAAGCTAGAAGACTATCAAGTTCTTTCCACGCTAGGCTTGGCTGCCTTTCCATGAGTACCCTCAGCTCCATTTCACTGCACTACTTAATGCATCTCAAAGGTTCCTATACTTCCCTCGTAAATGCCCTATGTTCTGCCCATGTATATCTAGATAAAAATTATGAGAGATTTTAACAAAATTGGTCGGGGTCTGTGGAAGGAGCTGGGGTTTATAGGAGGATTTCTCACACCCTATACTGGAGGAGCTCTTCCGTGGTAACTGTCCCCCCCTTAACTTCCTTTTTCCTTCTATAAATTGCTCCTCCATTTTATTCTGGTTCGGTGTGTGCACGAAGCTTGCCACATTTTTCATAAATCCTTTTGATGATTCCCTGCTTGGTTCTGTTTTCGAGTACACAGTGCCTCAGAGGATCCACCTCCCACCTCTGGAAAGCCAGCTACGATCATCCAGCTCACGTGAACGGGAGCTGGGCATCATCCTGCCATTCTGCACACTGCGCCCACTTCAGCCACACTGTAGTGTGTATTAGCAGTGGGTTTAAGTGTCTCTATACTGGCCTATCATAGGCCACTTTGTTTACAGACAGCATGATTCACGAATGAATAAAAAACATTTTGCAAAGAGCTCATAAGAGTTTTTTTAAAAAAGATTTAATTCCAGGCTCCACTTTGGGATCTTAAGCAAATCATCCCTAAACCTACAGAGGTTTTGGCCAATGGCTACAAAGTTGGAAACAGAATCACTGACTACCTCATAGTTGGTGGAAGATCCAGTCAGTCATGAATGTTTCTTAATAAACAATAGACTGAATCATCATAGTGTCCAGGTAATAATTTCCAAACCTGTAAAGAATTTTTATTTGGGGCAAACAATATACCTGGAAGCAAGATGTCAAGAGAGAAAAATGCTTCTCAGAGTGAGTTTGCAGTTTCTTTTATGCATTTAGAGTTAAGGAGGGGCTGTAAGATTACCTGAAGGTGGGAGAAAGCAAGGTGGGGCTCATTACCTACAGGAGGTAAAAGCACATGCTCTGTAGAGCGGCATTTCAAAGGTGTGTTAACCTAGCTGCACAGAAACCGTGGGCAGGGCTTCCTTAAGGCAAAGAAAAAACTTTTACTGAAGAACTTGTATGCCTGGGGCGTGACTACTCACCATGACCTGCCCAGTAAGGAATATATCAGATCAACCTGTGAGGTTACTCTCTGTAGAACCCCTTTTTAGCTCACAGTGGCAAACACTTGTTAATTGCTTTTTCCATCCTGGCTTCACCAGCTTGGTTTCCAGTCTCCAAAATCTGGGTAGCCAACCAGTCTTTGGCTACATTAATGGGAGTGTAAGAGCTTGAATTACCTCCAAAAATAATCTGCTCCCGCGCCTCGCTTACAAGTGAAAAAGCACAGCTTGAAAACAACATTCCCCCCACCGATGCTAGAATCAAACCTCCCACTCCCGTAGCGTCAGCCCCGGGACCGCACGTGCGAGCCCCTCCGGCTGAGCCTGGGGACCACCGCAGGCCCGGCGTGCCGCGCGCCGCGCACGTGACCCCGCCCCCTGCCAATGGCGGGGCGGGAGGGCGGGGCGGCCTCCGAGACTTCAGGGGCTTGGCCCACGCGGGCCTCACTCTGCGCACTGCCTGCCGAGCCACTGCGAGGTGCGAACGCTGGGGAGGGGAGTGGGTCAGCCGGCCTGGGAGGCCCGAGCTGCGGGCGTGGGCACCGCGCACGCGCGGGGAGCGGCTCTCAGAGAGGGCGCGCCCGCAGGAGGGAAGCCTCGCGCCCGCGTGGCGCCAGGTGTGCTGGGCATCTCTGTCGCGTGACCGGAGCAGCTGGTTTGGGTTGGGGTCCGTACAGGCCTCACCTCCTTCAGGCTCCTGCCCGAGGGCGGGGGTGTGGCCAAAGAGACTTAATGCCCTCAGAGGCTATAGCCTGCGGAGGGCCCGAAGGGCTGTTGGACATCCTTCGAATTAGGGAGAAAATGGGGGAGCACCCACCTTCTTACCTCCGTGGCAATAAGAAGAGGGCTGGTGCCCCAGGAACCGACGCCCTGAAGGAGATGGAAGGGTTGGGGATTCCTGGAGGGAGCTCCAGATCTGAGCTTGAAACGCTTCATAGCGAATGAGCTCAGAAGACCTTGGGTTCTGGTCCTGGCTCCTCCCCATACAGCAGCGAGTGCTCAGGCAAGCCTCTGCTCTGCCTCTTTGCAGGCCCCGTTCCTCATTCACTTTCCCCGGGCCTCAGGCCATCCTGGTCCGAGGCCTCACCCACCTGGTCTGCCGCAGGATGGGCCTCTCCGTCGTGGCCCCGGTGTGGGGCCCCCCGGGGCTGTTCCTAACCATCGCCCTCTACCCGACTTTCACCCTGTACCCCGCTAAGGCCTTGGCGCCCCCACACCGGGACTACTGTGTCCTGGGCGCCGGGCCCGCGGGCCTGCAAATGGGCTACTTCCTCCAACGGGCCGGGAGGGACTACGCGGTGTTTGAACGCGCAGCGGAACCAGGTAGCTTCTTTACGCGCTACCCCCGGCACCGCAAGCTCATCAGCATCAACAAGCGGTACACAGGCAGGGCCAACGCCGAGTTCAACCTCCGCCACGACTGGAACTCTCTGCTCAGCCACGACCCCCGGCTGCTCTTCAGACACTACTCCCACGACTACTTCCCGGATGCCAGCGACATGGTGCGCTACCTGGGCGATTTCGCAGACAGGCTGGGGCTGCATGTGCTCTACAACACAACCATTGCCCACGTCACTCTGGAAAAGGATCGGCAGGCCTGGAATGGCCATTACTTCATCCTGACTGATCAGAGGGGCCAGGCATACCAGTGCAGGTAAGGAACAGGGGTCCCAGAGCTCACGCGCCGAAGCCGGGGCCTTTCTTGGACACTTCTTGGTTGGCCGGTTGGTGTGGGAGGAATGGGGGAAATCTTCCACCCCTTGCTCCCACTGAATTCAGAGCTAAGAGGGTTAGCTCAGCCATCGTTTCCCACATATGCTCTAAAAAAACTGATCAAATGCATTTGGAAAATACTACCAACTCCTTCCTCCAGGATTTGTCAGTCTTTAATAGCTTCACATTCACCATCTCTCTCCAGCAACACTGGGTATTTAGCATTGCCTAAGCCTGTGTACCCACAAACCCTATTTGTGGAACATCTCCCAGATCTAGTGTCCCCCAGAATACATCCTGAGAAATGCTGGGTCTAGCCAGTGTTAGAGGGGCTCAGTGGGATTTCAGAACTGAACAGGCATGAGAGGGCCCTACAGGCCATGCTACCCAGCATTAAGCCTTAGCTTGCCGAAAGCTTAATGTCGTGCGGACAACCCAAATTCAGAGTCACAAACGATACCGCACTTGTTTCATCCTCACCAGAACCCTGTGGGAGAGGCTAACCGATCCCCATTTTACAGAGGAAGAACTGAGGCTCAGAGAAGCTGAGTAACTTATACTATGTCACACAGCTTTTTAAGCAGCATAGCCGCAATTTGAGTTCATACCTCACTGACTCCGAAGCCCGTGTTCTTTCCGTTGCACCAGGATGCCCTTCACTTCCTGGCCATTAGCCAGGCACCTGGCTCCCGGCAGGTGCTCAGAGTTCATCACCCCATGCCTTTCGCCTGAGGCCCAGCCTTGCTCCTCGCTTGTTACAGCCCAGGGAAAGAAGGATCGAGCCAATGTGGGCTCTTGCATTTAAACAGCTATGCTACAGTGTAGGGGAGTCAGATTTGAGCAGAATGGACAAGAGTCAGAAGACATGGAGTAATAGGGGCTGCACATGCCCCTTCTATAGGCCAGACAGTTCGATTTTTGGAACCACCCTGTGATCAAATCATTCTGCAGTCTGGCGGGATCCACCTCCCCATCCGCCCACCACAGCACTGCAGACCCACCAGTATAAAGAGCAGGACTTTGGAACAGGCTGATCTGTGGTCAGAGCCTGGCTCTGCTGTCTTAGCTTTGGACGCCAGCCATGGACTTGCGTCCCCTCACCTGTAACGCTGGCCAGATAACACCAGTCAGGGCTGCTTTGAGCAGAAGGATGATGCACAAAACAGCGCAGAGCCTGGTAGAGAATCGCCCCCAGCAGATGTCTGCATCTGCCACGCAAGTCAAAAAGAGGAAAGTGAAAACACAATCTCCTTTTCATCACTGAGGGTGATATTGGTCTGACTGCTGTGTTCGGAATTGGGTGAATTACTCAATTTCTCATGGTGCCACCTTCTGTCAGTCAAATTAATTCTCATATTCGGTATAACCCCAGTGAGGGCTGAAGGAAATTGTGTCCGCCGGAGTGCGCTCAGTGAGGGGCAGGGGCAGTCTCACATATGCTGGGATGGGTCAATAAACGAATGAATGATTGTCCTGTTTTCTTTTAGGAGCCAGCTGTCTGGCTCCAGCGGGCAAGCCAGGTGACAGATCCAAAGAGTGATTTTCACTTAGTGTCTTATAGCTAAGAGACTAAGCCAACTTCCCTTTGTCCGCCACCCGCAGTGTCCTTCTTGTCGCCACCGGTTTGTCAGTCCCCAACCTGGTGGACTTCCCTGGCTCTGAATACGTGGAGGGTTACGAGTCTGTGTCCGTGGACCCCAAGGACTTCGTGGGTCAGAATGTGCTGATCCTGGGCCGAGGGAACTCAGCCTTTGAGACTTCAGAGAACATCTTGGGTGTCACCAATTTTATCCACATGCTGAGCCGTTCCCGAGTCCGGCTCTCCTGGGCCACGCACTACGTAGGAGACCTCAGGTATGCCGCGCAGCTGCAGCTAGGGTGTTGGGTACTCCGGCCCCTCTAAAGCCATTCCTGACCCCAGCTGGACTGACCACCTCTTTCTGAGTCTCCTTGTACCCAATACAGACTCCTTTCTCTCTTCTGGCATGTCCCTTGGGCCCCAGGGCCATCAACAACGGCCTGCTGGACACCTACCAGCTGAAGTCCCTGGATGGGCTGCTGGAGTCCGACCTGACGGACCTGGCTGTTGTGAAGGACCACGAGGGCAAGTTCCGCATCACCCTGAGGTTCTACGTGGAGGAGAGCAACCAGAGTGCCGAAGCCATCACCCTCCCCCAGGACGACAGTGACAACTTTGCCATGCGTGTGGCCTACGACCGGGTCATCCGCTGCCTGGGCTGGAACTTTGACTTCTCCATTTTCAACGAGTGAGTCCAAGTGGGGGAGGAGCTGGGATCCCGTAGCAGACCCCTCTAAGTCCTCCCTGGGGGAACAGTGTCCCTGTCCAGCAGTGCCAGCACCGGGCCTTTTGGGACTCTACCCTCAGCCTGGAGGTGGATGCTGCCTGGTTTCCCGTCCCGGTACAAGCTCTCTGTCCACTGGGGAGGGTCCCAAGTGGTCCTGACCCTCCCTACTGGAGCAAGTGCAGCAGTGAGTCTTCATCCACTGAATATGTTGTAACCCACCACCCGAGAGGTGGGAAGGCAAGAATCAGGGGGCAAATTTGCTGAAAGGCAGTGCGGTGGCCAAGAGCCAAGGCTCTGGGGTTGATCTGTGACTCTTTCTTACCAAAAATGTGAGCGCTGGGAAAGTTACGAATCATGCTTGGCCCCAGTTTCTCATCACTAAAATGGGGAACATAGTCATTTTTTTTTCATAGAACTGTTGTGAGGGTAACTATAAGAAACTACTTGGCATATACTATATGCTCAATAAAACGCTGGCTGCAGAAATTATTTATAATTGTACTTTGAAGAACTGCTTTGTGGTCCCTCATCTTTAGACACTGCTGCCCCAGTACCTTGGCGAGGCTTAGGATCAAAGAATCCATCAAGGGTCTCACTTTCTCTCTGGTCAAGACACAGGTGGACAAGAACCTGGAGGGTCTGAACCAGACCTTCCTGTCCCATCTAGTCACACACAGAGTCCAGTCTCATCCCAGAGCCCAACCTCGAGTCAGGCTTGAATCCTGACCCTGGCCCTCACTCACCGCATCTTTTCCCTGAGCCACAGTCACTCCACCTGTTAAGCGGAGGTGATTATACCCACCTCCTGGGTCATGGTATGATTTAAATGCAATAAGGAATATAAAGCATTTAGCTCAGTACCAGGCCTATAACTAGTGTTTCGTACACAGCAGCGATGTTTATTAACAATGCTTTCTGCTCACAGGTCCCTCAGACTGTCTTCAGGGGGTGAGTTCAGCAAAAAGTACCCACTGATCAGGGCCAGCTATGAGTCCAAAGGAAGCCGCGGCCTCTTTGTCCTGGGTACAGCCAGCCACTCTGTGGATTACCGGAAATCTGCTGGGGGCTTCATCCATGGATTCCGATACACAGGTAAGCCCAGACAGAACCACCCCTAAGGTCAGTAAACATACTCCGATTTCCAGCAGCCTTCAACGGATTGCTCATTAGTAGTCAATTGTCATATATTCCGTGTCTGGGGCAGATGGCACTTGGTTTTCGTGGTCTGAGGATTTGTCTAGAAAAGCATCAGATAAAGTATAAAAGTACATGCATCTGGGGTGGCACGTTACATACCTATGCCCTGTAAGGGCGAAGCACCATGTACTGGTGCAAACACTGAACTTGAGGAATGTTAACCTGGGATCCTCCCCAGCAGGCTGGCCTCGGAGGTCAGCCCTCTGTGGGATACACCAACGTCCAAGATGTCAATGAGGTGAACCCCCACCCTCAAGGGACTGCCATACCTGGGGATCATGCAGCTGTGAAGCATCTCACACACATAGTTTCTGGCTACCAAAAAATTTCAATAAGAATCGCAGTTGGATTATGTTCGCACTTTTTCAGAACACTAGGTACCCCAAGGGTATAAGTTTTCTGCCCCCTAGGTGGACTGTTGGATGGGTGCTTCATCCCATGGTGAGTGTTACATGGGCCAGGTAATTCTGTCGTAAACGCCACCGTAAAGGTCCTGCATTCTGATATTTCTGTCTTTGATCCGATACCTCGCACTGCCTCAGTGCTCATTTTTGCATTTCACTATCCTCCCAGTACAGCAAGGAAAGATAATCGTGTTTTACTGTTAATTTCCAGACAGTATATTTTATGCCTCATACGTACCATCAGAGAAGGACACCAGGGAGAGAGTGTTAGGTGTCTGTAAAGCAGAATATTTGCAAATTGAATACACACACACACAGAATGAGAAGAGGGGCCCTTCTGCCGAGCCTAGTAAGAAACCCTCAGCGTCGCTGGGCGCACGCTGCCCTGGCTACACCCGCTGTCCCAGCACACACTGCCCCATCCCCCCTGCTTCCTCTGGCCTGCCCTTTCCAGCTCATACTTAACCCTCACAACAGCCCCATGAGACACATTCTGTTGTTTCAGCTCTATTTTGCAAATAAGGAAACGGGCACAGACACGTTAAGTAGTTCGCACACAGTCACCCAGCCAGTGGATGGCAGAGGTGGAATTTGAAACCCCCTCTGCCTGACGGGAATGCTCGCAGCTAACGGCAGAGTGGCAGGCAAATGAGAGACAGCCCTGGGCGCACAGGCCGCACATTGCTCTGGTTACTGCCGCTAGCCGAGGGCCCTACTTGGGAGAGGGGCAGTGTGGCCGTACACAGCCCGCTCTGCCTGGACCTTGCTCATCACTCTGCTGAGAAGCAGGCCCCAGGGGAGAC
This sequence comes from Mormoops blainvillei, assembly GCA_004026545.1. Classification (NCBI taxonomy): domain Eukaryota; kingdom Metazoa; phylum Chordata; class Mammalia; order Chiroptera; family Mormoopidae; genus Mormoops; species Mormoops blainvillei. The sequence continues at coordinate 44,313 of PVJD01006274.1, forward strand.
CGTTAGGAAACGGAAGGCAGAGGGAAGCAACAGGAGACAACAGAGGCCTGGGCACGGGCCTCCTCGGTGCGGAAGGCAGGAGACGCAGGAAGCCTAGCCCGCCGCCCCATCTCTCTCCAGTCCGTCCCTGCCTCACTTCGCTGGGCTGGGGCCTCTCCGCCTCTTCTGACTATAGCCTTCCCGCCGCTGGTCGTTCTGGCTGCCCATCCCGTCCAGCTGCCACAGCACCCACCAAAGCAACCTTTTTTTAAAAAAAAACAACACCTTATCCTCCCTCTACTGACAAGTCTTGAGTGGTTCCCCATCTCCACAGGGAGAGCTTTGCCCAGACCAACGCCTGCTTGCCTGTCCAGCCTGGTCCCTCGCCTGCTTGTCACAATGTGCCAGGCTCTCTCAAGGTTTTATTTCTTCAAACGTGTGCGCCTTTTGTAGGGCACCGTTCCCACACTCCTGGCTGTGTGATTCCTCAACCTTTTGCAAAACCCAGCTCAACCATGGTTTCCTCCAGAGAACCAGATGTCTAGTGAGGCTGCACGTCTTCCTGTGACTGTTGGCCAGCTGGGTCCCCTGTCGTGTGAATTGCCTGTGTCCTTGGCTTTATTGGATTTCGGTGTTGTGATGATTCATTTTGGAAGAGCAGGCACCTGTGCGTGGTACTCCAATTTCACAACTGTATATGGCAGCCCCAGGTATACAGAAAAATGACAGGGAGACATCCCCCTGTCGTTTTTCTATCCTTACGTAAATATACAGAGCATCTCGAAATAGAACCTAATGACAGGAGAGGGAGCGATCCGGTTTCCATGTGGGAGTCACTGATGGAAACGGACTGGGGAAGGGGCGCGGCTGCAGAGAAAGGCTCTGGCTCTGGTTTTGACATACCGCGTGTGGAGTGACAGCTGTGGGACTTCCGTGTACGGATGGCCCAAGGTGGGGTGGGGGGCGGGGAAAACACTGGCCTGGGGACCCAGTCCAGCCACGCCCCTGCACTTAGCTGTCCCCTGTGGCTGCTCTCACACCAGAGGCAGACGTGAGCAGTGCAACAGACTACAAAGCCAAAAACGCTTCCCATCTGGCTGTCTATAGAAACCGTTTGCCGACCCCGCTCTAAAGGCATCTTGGCGTCATGTATATAGTGTGTATTGAATTCAGAGTTGACTGCGGACCTTATGTCCCTTTTGATGGCAGAGGATAAATTCTTAAGTGTAGCATGCTGTTTCCCCCTTGTTTCTCCCCTCGCCATTTCAGTGCGAGCTGTTCACCGGCTTCTGGAGCATCGCCACCACGGCACCGCCTGGCCCTCCACTGAGCACCCCATCACACAGCTGGCCAACTCCATCCTCCGGCGCGTGAACGAGGCTTCTGGGCTCTACCAGATGTTCAGTGTGCTGGCCGATGTCGTGCTGTTGAAGGAGTGAGTTGCCCACCCCCGCCCCACTCTCCCCTCTGCCCGCCTCACCATGCACTCGTCACACCTCTTCTCCCCCTATTCCAGGTGCGGAAGAGCCCAGTGTTTCCCTCCTAACATGAAGCCTGGGGTAGGGATAGGGGAGATGGATTTATTCTGGGGGGAAATATCAGTGAAATCAGCACCACACGCTCTGCAGATAGACAGACAGACAGTCTTGAGTGTGAATCTGGGCTTTGCCTATTCTGCCTGTGTGACCTTGGGCGAGTTAGCCTCTCTGAGCCTTTCTCTCATCTGCAAAATGAGGATAATAACACCTACCTTGCCGGACTGTAGAAAGGAGTAAAGGGAACTCTAGAAAAAGCTAGACTGCAGGAAGCTGCAACACCAGTGCGATTTAAGAGCTCCCTGGGGCCAGGACCAAGTTGGCTCCTTATCGCTCGAGTGATAAAGGGACACTTGCTGAGCAGGAAGCAGTGTAGAAGGGCTGGAGGGCCAGGACATCAAAGGACAGGTGGCAGGTGAGAAGCAGAGGAAGAACAGCCTGGTTCAAAGCAAGGGAGTACAACAGCACACCAAGTTCAGGGACGAGAAATCCAGCCATGCCCAGCACAGGAACCTCCCGTCGTCCCTCACTCCCCTCCTTTTCACGCTCCTTCGCCACATCCAGACTCTGTGAATCCTGTCGGCTCTACCTTCAGGGTATCTAGAAAGGCACCTCTCACCAGCTCTGCCACTGCCACCTCGGTGCGGACCACCAGCATCCCTCACCTGCATGGGTACAGCAGCGGTCTGCTCTCTACATGGTGGCCGGGCTGGTCCTTTTAAAACATGAGTCACACAAATTCATCTCAGCTCAATACTCGCCAGGGGCCAGTGGCTTGCCCTCAGTCCAGATGAAACCAGAAGTTCCCTTATGGCACACACAAACCCGCCCTGACCGACCCCCAGGGACCCCCTACACCACTCGCCCTCCCTCCACTGCAGCCACCCTGGCCTCTTCCTGTCCCTGGAACACACCCAGGCATGCATTCACCCTGCCCAGGGCTTCTCTGCTACTCTCCCCTCCGCCTGGGTCACCCTTTCCCCGAAGGCCACGTCACTGGGAGTTTTCTAGAAGCCACCCCACATGTGACCCAGGGCCCAGCTGTAAGTGATATCAGCGTGAGGTATGCAGGGCAGATAGGGGCCCAGGCGCTGTTTGTCGCTTCTGGGAGGCAGAGAGAGGCAGACACGCAGGTGCACACGCCCAGGCCTCTCACCTCTGCCGCAGCACTGAGGGGCTTGCCCTCCTACTTTGCCGCGATCCCCAGGAATGCCACAGCATTTGAGTACCTGGAGGAGTTCCCCATGCAGATGGTGGCCCAGATGGAGACAATCACAGGAAGGAAAGCCAGGCATGGGCTCTTTGTCATCAACATGGAGTATGGCAGAAATTTCTCCGGACCCGACAAGGATGTGTTCTTCTATGAACGGTCCGTGGGGCACACGGAAGACGCCTGGCGGTCCAACTTCCTCCACCCTGTCATCTACTACTACAGGCACCTCCCAACCGGTGAGCTGGGTCCCTGCACTCCCTCCCGCGTGGGCTTTCTCAAGGTGGGCACTCCCCGGGCCCTGCCCTGTGTCGAGCTGTCACCATTAATCTCTCACACGACACTCAGCCGACAGAGGAGGATCACCGGGGACTCTGCCCGGGGGCCAAATGGAACAGAAGGTCCAAGAATGATAGTGATGTTCCCAGATTCTGGCCACACATGGAGTGGCATGATCACCAGGCACCACATAGTAAGAGGGACACTGTCCTGCTCTGTGTCTCCAAAGGAGGCTGACCAGGGAGTGGGGAGGGGAGACTTGGACGCTATCAGAAGGAAGAGGGAAAGAAATCAGCAGTGGTTAATACAGAGTGGAGCAGAGGAGTACAGAACAGCTGGGAAATGCTCCCAGGTCTGTCCTTTCCTTGCTGTACAACCTTGGACCATTTCTTAACCTCTCTGAGCCTCAGCTTCTTCATCTGCCAAATGGGGAGAAAAACAGTACCCTCCTTCCTTGTATGAGGATAAATGAGACAATATCTACAGGATACCAGCACAGAGTAGCTCCCAAGAGACAGAACGACCCAGGGAACCCGACTCCTGGCCTTAGACCTTGAAAGGCTATCTCTTGGAAGAGGAGGATCTAAAAAAGGGCAGAGGTAGTATTAACAGGTGGAGGTGACAGGAACGCAGGTGTATATCTGATGTAAAGAGCAACTAATAGAGCCGTCCCGCAGTAGAATGGGTTGCTGCCTAGAGTCAAATTTCCCAGTTCAGGGATGGCTGGGTCATGGCTTGGGCCATCTGACAGAGACACCACAGAAGGGAGTCCACAACGGGTGGGAGATGGGCTAGATGAGCCCTGAGACCTTTGGATGCGGGACCTGAACCTCCTCATAGAAAGAGCACTTTTGAAGCATAGGCCTCAGTCTGTGCAAGCCTTAGAAAACCATCAAGTTCAAGTGATTAATCTTAGTTCTGCCCTCTGATACCACAAGGGACAAGTCTGACCTTCCAAACACTTGGAGATGGCTGTTGAACAAACAGACCACAGCCAGTGCAGAGGTGTCCCGGGGAAGCCGAGCATGAGTGAGTGGGGTGGGCTTTGGGGATGTGCAGGAACCACGTGGGGTGGGGGGGGCCTGGGAAGCCCAGCCACCAGGCCCTGACAGCCCCGCCTCTCCCCTACAGAGCAGGAGGTGAGGTTCCGCCCTGCAGACTGGCCCCTGCCTCGGCCCACGGCCATCCACCACATCGTGGAAGATTTCTTGACAGACTGGACTGCCCCAGTGAACCACATTTTACCTCTGAGGCGCTTCCTGGAGAACTGTTTGGACACGGATTTGCGAAGCTTCTATGCAGGTAACTTAAGTTCCCAAAACAAAGGGATTGAGCTAGGGGTTGAAAAGAGATCAGATAGATCCATGCCCTGTGGTGTTTCAGGACACACATCTGGAAATGCAAACCCAAGACCTCGCTTTCCCACAAAGTGGTGGACTAGGTGTTCACAGAAACCCCTCGCAGTATAGCATGCCTGAAAACGCTGAATAAAATGTCCGTTTTTAAAGAACCGGCAGGAGCCCTGGCTGGTGTAGCTCAATGGATTGAGTGTCGGCCAACAAACCAAAGGGTCTCCAGTTCGATTCCCCAGTCAGAGCACATGCCTGGGTGGCAGGCCAGGTCCCTGGGCATGTGAGAATCAACCACACATTGATGTTACTCTCCATCTCTTTCTCCCTCCCTTCCCCTCTGTCTAAAAATAAAATCTTTTAAAAAATATATAAATAAGGGAGCTTTCCAGAGTCCAGATACTAAGAAAAGCATAAACCCACGCTGGGTGTGGATTATCCGCTGGTCATCAGTGGGCTAGAGCCGGGGTATCGAGCAGCATTTGCACATCGGAAGGTGAGGCTGGAGTGGGAGGAGAGGTCTGTTGGGAGATCTTCAAATAAGCTTGGGTCTCCGTGGGTAAAGTCGGAGGCAGAAAACGCTCCCAAGAAGGGGATGGTGGAGACTCACGCTCTTTGGCTCTGGGGAGTCTCACTCTTGTGATTTTGGGGCCAAATTGCACATTGTCATTGTAGCACAGAAATCACGGAAGTAATTGTAAGTCTTCTGTGAAGACGCACACTGTAAAACTAGGCCTCAGAAAACTCCTACAAATAAAGTTCCAAAGAACATGAACTCCCAAGCAAAAGTCACTTAGCACATAAGGACACAAACCACCATGAGGGAGTGTCAGCAGAAAGACAGACTGTAAACTCCAACCAAAAAGACTGTGGGAATTGGGATGGTCAGAAGACATAAAGGTCTGTCTGAAAGGTGCAATGACATGAAAATGAGATTGTTGAAAACACAACTGACTGGTCAGTTTTGAGAAAGACTGACATAAAACTTCTGGAAATGAAAAATATGTAAATCAGTATTTAGAAACTCAATGTAGAGATGTAGCAAGGAATTAAACAGAGATGAAGAGAGAATTGGTAAACCGGAAGATAGTTCTGACAGCCAAACCCAAACAGGAACTTGGGGAGAGAAGTCTGATAATCCAGAGGGAGAACTGATTGAAACAGGTAAAATTTTGTCTTTTTTTAATCCCCCGAATGCCTAGAATATCCACTCTTTTCTGTTCAGCAAACATCTGTTAAACACCAATTGCATAGAGGGTACTATTCATATCTAATCAAGTTAGAGGCAGTCAGTCCCCAGCCTGCAGGTCAGAGAGCAAGAGTCCTTGTTTCACCCCTGAGTGATATCCTCAGTCCACACTTTGAAATAAAAAGGTGTATGTTAAGGGAGATGGCTTAAAACGATAGTTTAAATTAATAGTCTAAATATATATAGGTGCTCCAATGGAGGTAATTCATAGTTAGCATTCCGCAAACTCGGCTTTAACATTATAAACATGAAATTACATATGGTCTAGAAACCTCAGCTACAAAATCCCTGCCCATGTCTTGAGGTCTCAGGAGTACACAAAGACGTCAGTGCGCCTTAGGGACTCTGTTCCCACCCTGACTTCTGGCTCCTACCAGTGCGTCATCCCAGGCCCGTTAGCCTCCTGGCTTGCACTGCCTATATACTGCTCAACAGTACAAGCCACTGTGTGTCACTGCCTTGAACTTGGAAGAATCCTCCTTGGTGAAGGGCCAGCTGGCAGATGGTGGGCTTTCTCTCCACTCCCTTAGCTGACGTGCAGCTGCCGGCTCTGGCCCCAGATTCTGTGAGGCTTCTCTGCTCCAGGCGCCTGCAGAAGGTGGTGCTTGCAAAAGGCCACCTTGCTGCCCCTCCACCGTCCTCCCCCACACCTGCCATCTTCCCTGCTCAGAGAGGATTGACAGGGCCTGTTCTGCCAGGGACCCCCTGTGCTATAAGTCAGAACTAAAGTGGGAAATAATACGTATTAGTGTAGCAGCCCGTTTGCCCATGTAGCCTCACAACATGCTTTGCAATACGGGGTGGGCAAAAGTACGTTTACAGTTGCATTGGGACATTCTTTTGAGTTAATAAAGCTATTGCAATATCATAACCTGCATGTCTTTTTTCCACATGAACAACTGTAAACCTACTTCGCCCACCCCGTACGCCCGTTTTTTGAGATAAAAGACTCAGGCTGGTTTTCCTACACTCCCTCCATCTTCCCATCCTGTTTCTCAATCCCTCAGAAGACTGAGCCCATATCTATTTCATCTTTTCTACTTTTTAAATCAAAGTTACGTAATACTTGGCTAAAAGGCTTTTTTCCCCTCCTCCATTCTCATTCTCCAGAAGGAGCTACTTCTAGCTCTTCTGGTGATTTCTTCCTATTTCTAAATAATAAGTATCCATGTGATTTTCTGATGGGTCAGCTTTGACCTCTGCACCAACTGCTGTGGCACAGACACGGATAAATCACAGAAGCAGATTGACCCGTCTTGTGGTTTTTTTTTAAGAATTTTATTTATTTATTTTTAGAGAGAGGGGGAGGGAGGGAGAAAGAGAGGGAGAGAAACATCAGTGTGTGGTTGCCTCTCACGCACTCCCTACTGGGGACCTGGCCCGCAACCCAGGCCTGTTCCCTGACTGGGAATCAAACCCTTGGTGACCCTTTGGTTCACAGGCCAGCACTCAATCCACTGAGCCACACCAGCCAGGGCAGATTTCATTTACTTTTTAGAGGGCAAGAGAGGAAGAGCAATATCAATGTGCAATCAGTTGCCTCTCACACATCCGCAGCTGGGGACCTGGCCCACAATCCAGGCATGTGCCTTGACTGGGAATTGAACCAGCAACTTTTGGGTTTGCAGGCTGAGCCACACCACCCAGCACACGTGTTTTGTCTTCATAACACCCACGGTGCTGAAAACAGGGCTTACACACAGTTTTTGTAGCTCCCATGTTGCTGAGGGAATAAACCTTTGCAGGCAGTTCTGACCTCAGAATGGAACTGAGGGTCACTCTCTCTAGCCGCTAGGTCTCCAACCCAGGCTGGCTCCATGCAGAGCATCCTGCTGGGCCCGATCTCTGGAAGTTGAGTCATTTTCTGTGGTTTGCTTTCATTTTGGAGCCTTGTTCTTCCCAAATGTCAGGGCAGCCTATTCTTGGAACCTCTGAAGGGGCAGATTTCTGAGGCCACTCAGGTCAGACTTGCAACACCCTGCGAAGTCAGCTTCCAGGCTCGGGGAAGGAGGGTCCTCCCAGGCCCTCGGGGCACCAGCAGCTCCTGCCTGCTCCTCTCCCCACACCTCTCAGCCCAACTCATTCCTCTTTTGCTTTTCTCTAGAATCCTGTTTCCTGATCGCCCTAACACGCCAGAAGCTGCCGCCCTTTTGCCAGCAGGGGTACCTGAGAACGCAGGGGCTGGTGGGAACCAGAAGCCTCCGGCAGCACAGAATGGAGAGCAGGCTCCTGCAGGACTATGCCGCTGCGGGCAGACGCAGGGAGGACAGTGGCCAGTGGCCTGGCTACCATGGGCCAGTGGATCAGCCCCAGGCTCCAGGGCCTCTGGTCCAGCCCCTCCACAGTGACAAGGAGGAGCTGTGACGCCCAGGTCCCCCCTTCCCAGAGCCACAGTCAGCCTGCCTTCCCCACAGCCCCATGCTCCCACCGATGTGTGATTGCCAAAGACCACTCAGACCATTGCAGTGACCGCACTGAAGCCACACAGAGGGCACGTGAGGGCTAAGGGTGGCCATGCGGCGGTATACCTCCCCTCCCGTGGGGTCCATAGGTGCCTGGGAGGCGGGGCCAGGTGAAGGGCACCCTCTGCGAGGGAGGAGCAGCCTTCCACAGCCGGGCTTGTCTGTGAGTGGTCGCTGCACACTAGGCTGGCCTCAGTTCCGTCTCCATCAAGTGCCAGGGCTTCATTTCCTTCTGATCTACTCTTCAAATGGGCCCAAATCCCACCCTTCGTGGGAGCGTTTCACAGGTGAAACCCATCCTCATCTTCATAAGGGTTTGAAGCAGGCTCTTTAAAACAAAAGCTCTAATATCCTCAACCATCTAGGGCAGGTAGAACTGTTCCCTGATGAAGACACCAGCTCGGAGAGGTTAGGTGACTCCCAGGGTCCCAGCCAGGGGTCGCTGCCTGGGTAGCCCTAAAGCCTGTCCCACTACACCACATTGCCCCTCCCCGCCCCCTTCTGTGTTTCCAGGAAGTGGGGGCGAGGAGCTGGGTCCCTGGTGAAGAGCCCCCGCGGGCCGTCATCAGGCAGGGAGAGCCATCTTACCGAGGCAGCGGGGCTGGGAGCTGCTCTCTCCCCAAGGCCGTACTCCCTGGCTTATCTGCAGTCTGCTTTCTCTTTCATCTTACCCTGTGACATTCTGAACATCACCCTGCCTCTGACTCTCAAGCTCTGTAAAACCAGCACCATACTGCCCTTCAGTGGGGATTCTTTGGGAGGGGTTTACCCCGCTGTTCAAACAGGGCCCCGCTCAGCTCACGCAGAGACATTTATAAATGCGTTTGCACAGTTACGACGAGGAACTTCGTTTCCAGTTCCTTTAGCTCTTCTGGCTCTTCGTTGTCCTTCCTCACTAGGAACCTGTTCCCTTCTTTACTGTCCCATCAGGCATTTCAGTCCTGTTCATGAGTAAGCCACGGGAAAGCGTTATACTGAAATAATCATGGCGATCTTTCAAGGCCCAGGATCATAAGTAGCTGCTTTCTCTCTGGTTCTCACTAGCCCTTCATGTAGCCACTCAGAATTTGAGGCTTTCTTGCTCAGAGCCATTTTCTGGGAACTTTCTCTTGGTTAGGTCCAAATTCCCTTCCCCTATCTGAACCCCACCCCTGTCTGCAGATGCCACTCCCTCCAGTCATTTGCAGATTTGGAACAGTGAAACTCCGGCCACCTTAGCCCGCGGCAGGAGATGTTTACCCCATGACAGTACTTGGCAAAGTCTGCACACGCTAAAACTTCTAAACTAAGGTCTCTTCCTAACCCCAGCATGTTGGGTCCACTGTGTCTCATACAGATCACAGGTAAACCAAAATTGGGTCCATCCGCCCACCTTTCCTTTCCAAAACCATTTTTTAAAATGAATCTTTTAATTAGAACTGTACCCATAAAAATCCAATTCTGGTCATACACATCTCTCGCCTACCTGACTGCGGAAGAGTGGCCAAGCCCCTTTTCCAATAAAAGTTCGAGGTGCTGTAACAAATAGTTTACTGATGCCTGAATATGTGACATCTGCTGCTTTTCCCATCACCTGCCAAGTTGTTAATTCCATCAAAATATCAGCCAGCCTTATTTGTGTTTAATAAGACATGGTTCCATTCTCGCTCAGCTGAGATGTCTGAGCAAATGTCCCTGGTATTCTTCTAAATCAATAGTTGGCTTCAAACAGAGAAATGCTTTTTTCCTGCGAAGATCAGTGCTGCATCTGCTGGGGCTCCTTTCTCAGCCTCCCCTCCCAGCAGCTCTCATGGTTGCCAGCTGGACCCAGTTCCTCTTCTAACCAAGGCCTGACTTCATTAATTCCTCCTTTTTTTTTTTTAATATTACAAAGTTACTGGTGCAAAATAGACAAATCAGTGAAATAAGAGGCCAGAGATAGACCCTATTCTAAGTAAGAAAGAGGTAATTTTACAAAGAAATCACAAACCAATGGAGAAGACTGTGCAGGAGTATGCAATTAAATAATGCTGGGTCAGCTGGTTAGTAATTTAGAATAGAAAATGCATCTCATTTTATGACCCTGTATCATATTATACTTCAAAACCAATTCCAGATTAATTTTTTAAAGCTATATAGAAACTGGAGATGAAGAGGGAGAACTTTGATAAAATAAAGGCCTTTCCAAGTCATTAGAAGCAACAAAGTAACTCCCCAGGTGGAAAGGTTTAACACTTTTTTTTTTAATTTTTTATTATTTTTAGACAGGGGAAGGGAGGGAGAAAGAGAGGGAGAGAAACATCAATGTGTAATTGCCTCTCATACGCCCCTTACTGAGGACCCGGCCTGCAACCCAGGCATGTGCCCTAGACTGGGAATGCAAACTAGTGACCCTTTGGTTCACAGGCCGGCACTCAATCCACTGAGCCACACCAGCCCGGGCTAACATTTCTAAGTATACTCATCTAGCCTGTACCTAATTAATGGGACCATTTTGAAGAAAATGGTAAAAATTAAAAGGCAAAACACCATGGGCAAAAAAATAATTATAGCAGACTATAACAAAAATAATATCTGTATTATATACAGAACGGATGGAACTAAAAGAAAAATGAAACTATGGTACATTCACCCAAAAGAATATTTTATAGTTCCCCAAGTTTCTAAAATGTGAATGATGGTGTACTACAAATACATGTGTAATAAGTGAAAAGGAGCAGGATATGAAATTGTAGTTGCAGCTACTTCTAACTACATAAAAATAGAAACCACATACGGGGAAACTGCGAAAAGGAAGCATCACAAAATGTCATCCGTGGTTGTATTAGGTTTGCAGAGCTTGTTTTGTTTTTTTCATTTTGCTTTTTTCCCTCTTTTGTCCAAATTTGTGGTTATACTCTATGGTGAAATAAATACATTTACCTTTTTTTAAATCGCATCAGTTTTTGGCATTTAAAGTCACTGGGGACAAGTGGAGCTGGAGCCCCTCCCAGAGCATATGCTCTGCCCGCTTGGTCCAGGGATGACACCCTGGTGTTATCCATCTCCTCAGCTGGGAAGACACGGAGGGCACCAAGTGCGGGGGTAGAAAACACGCTCGTTCTAGAGAAGTGAGTTTTAAGCGGGGCATGTTCCTCTTCTAGAGTCTTTGGCCTGACTGACCCAGCACAAGGATCTCTGGAATAATCTTTTCTCCCACATGATAGAAAATAAAAGATTAAAATCCTCATTTTGTGGAGGTCTCCTGGGTGTCATCTCCAATCCATTGTAGAGCCCCAAATTCCTTTCACCTGATAAAACTGGGGTGTACCTAAAAGCTTCCTAGAAACTGATTCACCAAGAAGGGAATTTGTCTGCTAAGCCAAGCATAACACCTAATCATTTATTGAGCATCTACTACGTGCTGAGAAGGGTGCTACAGTGGTTTTAAAGATATGCCCACAGCCTTCTGCCCTGTGAGGACACAGCAAGAAGATGCCATCCATGAACCAGAAAGCGAGTTCTCACCAGATACTGAACCTGGCAGGGCCTTGACCTTGGACTTTCCAGCCTCCAGAACTGTGAGAAATAAACTTCTGTGGTTTCTAGACTAAAGTAAATAAATAAATAAATAAAAATAAAGATATGTCCACAAATTCTTTGCTATTTCTCCCCTAAAGAGATGGAGCTTACTTCCTGTCGGTTGTGGGCTGGACTGACTTATAGCAAATAAAATACACCAGAAATACAGAATGTCATTTTCAAGATTAAATTATGAAAAAGACACATTCATCCACTGAGACTGCACGGCCCACCCCCTGCCCCTCTCTCTGTCTCTGGAGTCCCTCCCTGGGGAGGCCACCTGTCATGTCAAAAGGACATTCAGCATGTAGAGGCCCACAAGGCAAGGAACTAAGAGCTGCCAACAGCCCGGCGAGTGACCCTGGAAGTGGATCCTACTCCAGTCCGGCCTTCGGATGGCTACAGCTCTGGCCACCGCCTTGGACGCAGCCTCACGAAAGACCCTGAGCCGGAAACTCCCAGTTAAGCAGTTGCCTGATTCCAGAGCCAGAGAAACTCTGAGATAATGTTTGTTATTTTAAGGTGCTAAACTTGGGGCGAAGGAGAGGCTGTTTGTTACTCAGCAATAGATAACTAATACATGCATTAACTCGCTTACCTGTATTAATTTAATTCTCACCACAATCCTAAGTGGTAGATATTACTATCCCTATTTTACAGATGAGGAACCTGAGGCTGAGAACAATTACACAGCAAGTCAGCGGTGCAGTGCTTTGAAGATCCACCTCCTTCAAGCCATCCTCTAAATATGAAATAATTAAAGCAACTATCTCCTTATCACCATCCGTATGAGTTTCCTTCAGGTGAACAGTGGGTAACAAAATACCGAGACCAAACCTAGGAGAGTGTGTGGTTCCCACAGGAAGGCAGAGACAGGTTGAAATGCTGATTACACAAAAAGCACCCTCAAAATGAGCATTAACCCCCCGCACCAACCCAGATGTCAAGCGGGGTAGGATGCCTCCAGGTGGGAAGAGGGAAGCTCTCCGGAGCATCGGCCCTCACCCGGCTTCAGCCTCAGGAGGCCATGACATCATCCCCAAAAGCCAACTTGGATTCTCCCCTAGAGAAGAAAACAGAGGCTGCATTGTTTCACTGCAGATGCTTATTTTTTTTAAGTATGGTAAAAATGCTGACTGGGGTATGGTTTTTGTCAGACTGCAGGCTTTAAAAAAGCATTTAATTCAATCTGCCGTCCCAGACGGAATGTAAATCTGCTACAAAGTGAAGTTGATGGGCAAATATATGAGCTGCTGTAGCCCAAGTATTTAATCTAAGTACGACCAATCCATCATGTCTGAAATAAAAAACAGTGTGCAACAGGCATATTTAAGCAGCGAAGAAAGGCCCAATAGAATATCTCACTCCTTTCTCAGTTCTGCATAAATAAGGCTGATTTGCCTGCTCTTCCAGAGAAGCCCCAAGCTTAGAGCAAACTGCAAAATCTTTTTAAAATGTATCACTTGTGCCCTGGCTGGTATGGCTCAGTGGACTGAGTGCCGGCCTGCAAAGCAAGGGGTTGCTGGTTCGATTCCCAGTCAGGGCACATGTTTGTGTTGCAGGCCAGGTCCCCAGGAGGGGGCACGTCAGAAGCAACCACACATTGATGTTTCTCTCCCTTTCTCGCTCCCTTCCCCGCTGTCTAAAAATAAATAAATAAAATCCTTTTTTTTTTAAATAAATTGTAGGCAATCAAAAATAAAGAAAAAAATCTTGAAAGCTTCTAGAGAAAGATAACATATTACACACTTGGAACAACAAAACAAGTGACTACTGATATTCTCACTGGAAGCAAAGGAAGCCAGAAATCAGGGAAATGAAATCTTTAAAGTCCTAACAGGAAAGGGGGCAAAAAAGCTATTAACCCAGAATTCCACATCCAATTAAAATATTCTTCAAAGGTCAAGGCAAATAAAGATATTTTTACATAAATGAAAATGAAGATAACTGATTTCCAGTAGATCTGAACTACAAGAAATGCTCAAGTAAGTTCTCTTACTTGAGAACTTACTTAAGGCTGAAAGGAAATGATAGCAGATGAAACCTTGGATCTCTTCAAGAATGGAAGAAGCTTGCATCATGACCACCAACATGCCATCCAAACTGAGGAAGACCCGGAAACTTCGGGGCCACGTGAGTCACGGCCACGGCCACATCGGCAAGCGCAGGAAGCACCTGGAAGGCCGCGGTCGTGCTGGTGGCTGGCATCGTCGCAGGACCAGCTCCGACAAACAGCAGCCAGGTTACTCCGGGAAAGCTGGTGTGACGCACTGCCGCTAGAAGAGGAGCCAGAGCTCTGCCCCGCTGTCAACCTTGATAAACTGTGACCTTGGTCAGTGATCACAGATAAATGCTACCAAAAACAAGGCTGGAGTGGCTCCTATCACTGATGTGGTGCGACTGGGCTGCTACTAAGTTCTGGGGAAGGGAAAGCTCCCAAAGCAGCCTGTCACACTGTGGAGGTCAAGTTCTTCAGCAGAAGAGCTGAGGAGAAGACTAAGGGTGTTGGTGGGGGGCAGGGCTGTGTCCCGGTAGTTTGAAGCCACACATAGGAAAGTTCATTAAATGCTCACAGGTTTAAAAAAAAAAAAAGAATAGAATAGCTCTGGAAAAGGCCAAAATATGGGTAATTGTTGAAGACTGTATTTTCTTTTAATTTATTTAAAATATATATAACAGTTTAAAGCAAAAATATCAACTTTATGTGATAGGATTCTTAGCATACAGATGTAGCACATGTGACAACATAGCATAAAAGACAGGAAGGTTCTAGTTGCAAGATTCTTACATTACTTTATGTGCACAATCTTTACTCTAAGTCGACTCTGGAAAACAAAGATTGTATATTGTAATTCCTAGACTAGCCACTGAAAAAATAACACAGAGGTGTATAGCCAAGGAGCCAATAGATAAATTAAAATTGAATTCTAAAAATACATATTCAACTAATGCCAAAAAAATCTGGAAAGGAAAAACAGAAGGAAAAAGATATATAGAACAAACAGAAGACAAATAGTAAAACAGTAGACATAAATCAAAGCGTATCAATAGTTTCGTTATTGTAGACAAACTAGACCCTCCAATTATAAAGGCAGAGATTGTCAAAACGTATACAAAAGCACAACCCAACTATGTGCCAACCTATAAAAGATGGGTTTACTTATAAAGCCCCAGGTAGGCTGACAGTAAAAGGACTGAAAACGATCTATAGTATCCATAAGAAGGCTGGAATGGTTCTACAAGTATCAGATAAAGTAAACTTCAAGACAAAGAGCATCGTCAGAGTTAAAGAGAGACATTCATAATGACAAAACGGTCAATACATCAGAAAGAAATAACCATAAATGTGTGGGAGCCTAATAATAAAGCTTTAAAAGAGATGAAACAGAAATTGACAGACTTAAAGGAAAAAAAAGATAAATCCACAATCATAATTAGTTTTAACATCCCTCTCTCAGCAACTGATAGATCAGCTAGACAGAAAAATCAGTAAAGACGCAGAGAATCTAAATAACACACCCTCAAGCAACTTGACCTAAGTGACATATATTGAACAAGCCACCAGCAACCATAGAATTGTTCTTTTCAGGTTCACATGGTACATTCACACAGATAGATCATAGACTGGGCCATAAAGTGAGCCTCAGTGAATTTCAAGGCTGAGATCTAAGAGCACTTACAACGAGTCCTTTACTTGCATTACTCCACTTCATCCTTCACAATAACCCTAGGATATCGGTAAGAATTATTACAATATTAGTCCAGTGTTATACATAAAGAAGCAAAGGCTCAAAAACTAAAAGTCATGTTTATTCATTGGACCTCATTGGACCTTTTGCCAGTGACACTTTCACAAACTAGACGAATACACTTATCCTCTGACCTAGCCCCGGCACACCCTTGCAGGTCAGTGGGAAAAACTCCGGACCTGTGATCAGATCTGGATGCGAGCCTGCCCTTGCCTCCCACTAGCTGTGTGCTCCTGGTAAGACACATGACCTCTCTAAGACTCGATATGCACTTCTGTAAACAGCGTCTAAGGTACTGAGTTGGCCAACAAGTTCATCTAGTTTTTTCCTTACCATGACTCTAGTAGTGCTTAGTTGTCCTTAATTTCATTTGAAACAACTCTGTACTGTGACAGCTGTCATATCAGTGTGCATTTAAAAAAAATCTTATCAAGCCCTGGCTGGTGTGGATCAGTGGATTGAGTGCTGGCCTGTGAACCAAAGGGTCGCTGGTTTGATTCCCAGTCAGGGCACATGCCTGGGCTGTGGGCCAGGTCCCCAGTAGGGGGCACATGAGAGACAACCACACATTGATGTTTCTCTCCCTCTTTCTCCTTCCCTTCCCCTCTCTAAAAATAAGTAAAATCATTAAAAACAAAACAAAACAAAACACTTAGCTCCAGCTGGTGTAGCTCAGTGGATTCTGCATCAGCCTGCGAACCAAGGGGTCATTAGTTTGATTCCCTAGTCAGGGCACGTGCCTGGGTTGTGGGCCAGGTTCCCAGTAGGGGGTACGCGAGAGGCAACCACACCTTGATGTTTCTCTCCCTCTTTTTCTCCCTCCCTTCCCCTCTGTCTAAAAATAAAATAAATAAAAAATCTTAAAAAAATAAATCTTATCAAAAATTTTGAATTTTTGTGCAGCCATTTTAATATTGAAGATGGATGACATTTTTGGCATATTATGCTTTTTTATTTCAAGAAAGGTAAAAACACATGAGGGGAGGACGGAGGGGGATAACGGGGAAAAGGAGGGGAAGGGTCATCAAGGAACATGCATAAAGGACCCATCAACAAAGCCAAACAGGAAAGATTGCTGTTTGATGGGAGGTGGGAGGTGGGGATGGGTGGGAGATGGGGATGGGTGGGGCTGGGGGGAGTGGTGGAGGGGAAATGTTGACCAAAAAAAAAAAAAAAAAGACAAGGGGAGGCTAAGAATAGTATAGGAAATTGAGAAGCAAAAAAACTGACATGTACAACCCATAAACATGAACTAAGAGGTGTGGGGATGATGGGATGGGGTGCAGGGTGGAGGGGATAAAGGGAAGAAAGAAAATAGGACAACTGTAATAGCATAATCAATAAACTATACCAAGAAAAAAAGAAAGATAAAAACTCAACTGAACCTCAAAAAAAGATCTGTGTAGTGTATGGAGAAGGTGCTGTGACTGATTGAACGTGCCAGAAGTGGTTTGCAAAGTTTCTTGACACTATTGACATTTTGGCCAAGTCATTCTTTGCTGTGGGGCCGTCTTATGCATTGAAAGGTGTTTAGCAGCACCCCTGGCCTCTACTCGCTGGAAGCCAATAAACAGCAGGAGATAGTCAACATACTCAAAATATCCAAATCAATAAAGTTATTGCTAAAAATGAAAAATGTGTTTTTTATTTTATGGAAAATAAACTGAACAGACTTTTTGGTCAACCCAATACATCCTGCCGGTCCCATTACTCCATATTACATGTAAGTGCAAACAGGACCCAAATCTAGGTCCATTTGAACCCAAAGCCCATGTGTTCACCAACCGGGGCTCCACACCTGAGACCTGCATTCCCTGCACAGATCTGTGATTTGCACCTCCAGCAAAACCTATAAGAAGACTAATATTTACATTAAAGGGTATTTACAGAAAACAGTAAAGAAACGGTAGTGCAGACTTGTTAGGCATACACCTTCTGGGGCCAGGCTGCCTGGGTTTGAGTCCCAGCCCTGTCTCTTGCTTGATTCACGGTCTAGGCTAAGTTATTTATCCTTTCAGGACCTCAGTTTCCCTCATTTGTAAAATGTGACTAATAATGGTATTTTGCTTACTATGAGGAATAATAGGAAAAGTGCTAGGACAGCGAGGCATGTGGGAAGGGGCACAGATGTGCTGTCCGTTATTTCATATTCAGAAAGTTCCCAGTCTTTTCGTAGAGTACGCACTGTTAGGGCCTCATACAGATGGGCAACAATGCCAGAAAGCTGACCAGCTTGCCCCAGGGCACTCACGGGGTTAGTTGCTGAGCCTGTTAAAGAAGTAGTTCCAGTTTTGGGCCCAGGGCTCATCTTTCTAACCCACAGCTGCCTCCTGTTCCAGGATGGGGAGGAGGGGTTAGCCAAAGCGTGAGGGACGTAAAGAGGAAAGGTCCTTCCCTGCCTCCCTTTCCCAGCCTCTCATAGCTGCAGACTTTGCCCCATCCCCCAGCAGAGTTGGGAACACGTGAGGAGCGTCACTCCAAAGGGGGCAGGATCTGGAATGAGCCCTATGCACTGCTGCCCCAGCCCGCATGTGTCCACTGAGGACACTGGCCTCACAGCGGGGTGGGCAAGTGTGGGTGACAGCATATGCCCACCTACATCACAGCCACGCCACGCCAGATGTACCACTGCAGGACAAAGCAGTCGCCAGTCTATGAATTAAGGGCTATGATACTGTTCCAGTGCCAAGTTTTTATGTTCAGAAAGGAAGGACGGGGCATTGCTGGGAACACAACAGAATGTGAAATGCGCCAGAACATGAAACCAGCTTCATGAACTGCAAAACGAAAGTCATAGTCCCAGTTGTTCTGCAACAGTGTTAAACAAAAATTGCTATCCAAGTGGAAACTGAAAACAAAGATACTCTAGGAGCAATAACTCTTGGCGAGAAACTCACTGACAGCTTAGACTGGGCAGCCCACCCACCCTGTCTGCATGTTTTTTTTAAGGTGTCTCCCTCCAGTCATGAAATCTTATGACTGGCCGTCAGGGAGAAGCACCCTGTGCCCTGTGATCAGTCCTACAGTCACAGGGAGCCCATGAGGATGTGCCAGCTTGCCTGGCCGGCTGGGGAGGAGGCTGAAAGAACCACACTGCCACCGTATGGGCGCACAGCCGCTGCTGGCCGCCCTGCCACCAGCTGCAATGTCTGAGACCACGTTGCCCTCTGATGGCCTGGACTGGCTGGCTGTTGTTCCCTGGGGCTCAGCTGGGAAGGGGCAGCAATCTAAAGCAGCAATGTTCAGCTCAGGGCACACATAAACTACTAAAATTCTGTGGCAGACCAAAAAATATATTCTTTGCCAATCTGACAAAAATAGGTAGAATTTTTTCAAAAACCCTCACTCGAGGATGTTTATTGATTTGAGGGAGAAAGAGAGGGGAAGGGAGAAAGAAAGAAACACCGATCAGTTGTCTCCGGTATACACCCTGATCAGGGATCAAACCCGCAGCCCAGGTATGTGCCCTGACCGGGAATCAAACCTGCAAACTTTTGTTGTGTGGGACGACATTCCAACAAACTGAACCACCTGGCCAGGGGTACTGGGGTCCCGCTGTGGATCACCACTGTTAGCTCTGGTCCTAGGTAGGGACAGAGGCAAAAGCAAGAGGTCAGAGAGGGTGGAGAAGACCATGCCTGCCCATGACCTCACCTACTCTCCTGCCTGTGATGAACAAGGGGGTTTATTAAGTAAAAGGCTGACATGGCTGCTGGTGGCCGGGGGGTGTGGACCTATCCCAAGCATTCCCTCACTTCATCCCAGAAGATCCCTGTGAAATTGTGGCTGCCAGAAACAAACCAGCAAACTTTTGGTTTGTGAGACGACACCTAATCCACTGAGCCACCCCAGTCGTGGTTTAAAAAACATCTCTTGAACATCCTCTGTGAGTGAAGCACTGTATCAGGTTGGTGTTTGGTATAGAGAGTCAGATAGAAGCTACAAATCACTCCTTTCAGGAAACATATGGTCTAGTGTCATGTTAAGTTATGAACAAAGCAGTAAAGAGAAGGAAGCAATTAATGCCACTCAAAGAAAAGGTGTTCCGTGATCTAGAGGTTCTACCGAGTGGAGAGAGAAAAAAGCATTTCAAATTAAGCAAAGGCAAGGAAGGGGGGAAGAAACCTTGATGTATTCATAGAACCGTAAGAAGCCATGAGTGGTTGCACATGGTACAGGGGAGACAAGAGGTGGCTGCAACCCCAGCCTGGGACACACAGGTGTCTAGACCCCTACTGTCCATGACAGTAACAATAGTTGTTGTGCAGGAGCAATACACTTTACTCTCGAGGTTCTTTTGGCTGGTCCAATAATCAAATAGACATGAAACAGATTATCAAGATAAAATAACCAAATTTCCTACATATGCCTGGGAACTCCACATACATGAGAAAGTCAGAGACCCCCATGTGCAGGAGAGGTTCAGAGACAGAAAGAGAACATGAGTATATGGCATTCTGAGCTACGGATGAGGTAAGGTGCCTTGGGGGCTTCAAAGGATCATTGCAAAATGATAAGAACAGATGTTTAGTAAATATGAGTTTTCCCTGTCATGTAGATGGGTCAAAAAAATTATCACTGACAATCTCTTATTACGGGCAAGGCCCCTAATTCAAGTTCTTCTAAGCAGTTAAAGGGAGGGGCAGATGTTACTCCTGAGCCTGAAGCTAAAGTTGTCCTTAGCTCAAAACAATTCACATACCACAGAAGGAAATCTTGGGGTGGCTAGCTGAGCCCCCAGAGTGTGAAAGGCAGGCCCAGGCCCAAGGTTCACAGGTCACCACATTTTACCTGAGGCCTCAAAGTCAGGCCTTCCAAGTATCACCATCATCTGGTGCCCCAGTTCCCCAGCAACTCCAAAGGGGTGCGTGACCAGCCCAGCCCTTCATGTCACATATTGGGAAACTGAAACCCCCGGGGCAGGCTGACTTGCCCAAACCGCGAGGTCGTGCAGTCGTGTTACAGACAATAGACGAAAAGAGGTCTCTTGACTCCTAGGCAGGGATTTTAGCCACTCGACGGGAACTATACCTTTTTAGGAGCATAGCTTTCTCATTTCTAAAATAGAAGGAAAGGACCTTCCAGCATGTCTAGGAGTTTGGGGAAGATAATGAATGAGGTAGAGGGATGAGCAGTGCTGTCTAAGTTTAAAGCGGAATGAGTTAGCAAACTCTAGAATCACATCTCCCTCCCTCCTCACCGCATGGCGCCTCCCTCGAGTTTCCCCACCCCTTTCACCTCCCCTTCCGGACCCGCCTCCTGAGCCCGCCCACCTCTTCCGGTCCCTCCCCCCAACCCCAGCTACCACCTCTTCCGGTCCCTGGCCAAGGGCCGCCCTCCCTATTCCGGTCTCTTCCCTGTGTGTCTTTCTTTTCAGGTCCCTAACTGAGGCTCCGCCTCTTTATCTGTCTTTCCCCGCCATCCCCATTGGCGGAAAATCCGGGCCGACCCTCCGGTTGTGGAGAGACATGCTCCGGACTGCCTGTCCCCGGAAGTGACGATCAAGACCCTCCCCTAAGGAAGTGACGGCCGAAGTGCCCTTGACAGGCGGGGCGGGCCGGGCTGTGCATCCCTCTGCTTGCGCTGCAGGGAGGTAGGAGGCCCGTAGGGGTGGCGGGAGGTGGTGTCGCGGCTGGGGCACGCTGCGGCCGGGTTCCTGCCGGGGCCGGCGGCCGAGCGGGAGGAGGCCCCGGGCGGGAGGACCTGCCCTCTGGAGAGCATGGGCCCTTGGTGTCGCCTGATTTCGCCAGTTCCCTCCACACACGCGTCCCCTTTTTTTTAGTTACCCCACACACACCTGTTTCTGTGCTTTTTAGTTCCTCCTTGAACTGTATGATTCCTCTTTCCTGATCTTTTACACACACACACCCCTTTTTCCTTAATTTCCCATTAAAATACTTTTTAAAAAGTAATTGATAGAGTAAGGACTTTGCAGACGGCCTAGAGTTTCAGTGTTGACTCTCGTGTAATAGTCGGGTTACTCTGGGCGTGCCACAATTTAAGTGAGCCTCGGATTGCTTATCGGTAATACGGGCAATACTATAGAACCTTTCTCCGAAGTTGATCTAGGACGACTATACTGTATGTAAGGCATTCGGCCCTTCGCAGGTGCTCGGTAAATATTGGTTCCTGCCCGCCTTTCTTCTGTCGTAATTCCACCGATATCCTGATTCCTTTTGGGTTGTCAGCTCAATTTTCCTGTCCTGGTTTACAATTCCTTCTGCCCTTTTTTCCTTTCTTCACTCACCTCTACTCCAGAGACGTTCTTTAGTTCCTGGCATTTTGCTTCCGGCCCTGCATCTTCAGACTCCCCACCCCTCCATATTCCCAAATACCTTTCTTCCTCTGGTGTGTTGACTCCCTGTTGTCTGCTGAAGCTCTTCCTGCCTCTTCCCCTCACAGATGGCTCAGCGACTTCTCCTGAGGAGGTTCCTGGCCTCTGTCATCTCCAGGAAGCCCCCTCATGGTCGGTGGGCACCCCTCACCTCCAGGGCTCTGCAGACCCCACAGTGTAGTCCTGGTGACCCAGCAGTAACATCCCGCCAAGCCCGGTCATTATACACTACCAGAGTCTGTGCAACGACCTTTAACATCCAGGATGGAACTGACTTTCAAGACCGAGTTGTCAACAGTGAAACACCAGTGGTTGTGGATTTTCATGCACAGTGAGTTCTGGGATCCAGGAAAAGACTGGGGTGTCACTTGTTCAGGTATTTTTGAGAGCCAGCTATGTCTCAGTACCACGTGTGATGCTTCTCATACATAGACTCACTACAATTACTGGCAAGACCCAACCCCTGCTCCCAAAGACTGAGTGTAGTCAGGTAGGAGACAGCCCAGTAAACAGCCTTTAATGCTCTTCTTGGTGCTAAGAAACACTTGTGTTCTGTATCTCACTGCCCGAATGGCTCAGAGTCGTCTTCAGCTTGGACCAAAGCAGGAAAACTAAAACTATAGCAGCAACTGGCTTTTGGTGTATACCAGTTCCTGGCCCTGCAGATAAGTTGATTTTGTTTTAACACCCAACCAGCCGAACTGGAGAGGGATGGCTAAAAGGTTTCATTGCCGCCAGAGCGGTGCCCGAGCATGCAGAGAGTGGGCAGGAGTTTGTTTTCAGGATATGTAAATGCCTGTGACCTACTGACTTTAAGCCTGATCTTCTTCATTGCCAGATCACAGGGGCCTGACTAGATGCCTGGCTACAAAAAAGCTGGACAAACCCCTCAGAATGAGACATGCTAGAAGGAACCATTGTCTGCTGAGTTACAAATTGGGAGGCTTTCTGTGCAAATCTTGGCAGGTTCTGTGGCTTTACTTCCTGTTTCTTCTCCGACTCGCCCTGTCACCATGCCCAGGCCATTTGATGTCCTTGTGCCCCCTTTCTTCACTTGTAGTAGGCCATGAGGTCTCACAGACCGGGCCTTTAGGTGCTGCAAGTTCACTAATTGAAATCTCTGAGTGGCAAGCACTTGGAAGGCTGAAAGTGAAACAGGAGCCATCAGCCGGGGGGTCTGGAAGGCAGAGCCGCTGTGCCCTCCTGGCCTGGGGAGCGCTCCAGAGAGGGCTGCCGAAGTGGCTGATAAATGGGGTGCTGCTTCATTTTCTTCTCGAACACGGAAGCAGGGTGAGTTTGTTCATTCAGTGCCAGGCACCATCCTTAATGCCACATACCTAGGGATGACAGCCTGTTCTTGAAAGCTCAGTGCAGCGCTAGCTACTGTCGCAGGACCTGAGGATCGCAGGGTAGCCTGGGGCTGAAAGAAGACACTTGGAACGCAGCCTTGGGTTGAAGTCCCAGCTCTGTGGCGTTGCATGTTGCTTAACTTGTATGGGCCTCAGTTTCTCGATTTTCTTTTTCTACGCAGTGAGGTGGGTTCTGTGTAGGAAAAGCTGAGAAGGTCCTGGCGCAGCGTCTGGCATGTCATAGACACTCCCTAGCCATCAGTTTCTCCTCCCTTTAGTTCTGAGTCAGTGAGGCATTTGAAGTAATTCTGTAGCTTACAAAGCGTGTTTATCCACGTTCGCTTAGTTGATTTTTCATCACAAACTCTTGAGAGGCAAAACCTGCCTTTTTCAAATGAGGAAACTGGACCCCAGAGCAATCAGCTGGTTGGTGAGGAGCCCGTCTTTGAACGCAAACCTGTTAACTTCCAACTCCCATATTCTTCCCAATGATGTTTCTTTTAGATACATTGAAGAAAGTGAAATAACCTTTATAAGAGTCTGAGGCATGTGTTTAGAGGTTAGGGACCTGAGAATGCCCCTGTTGCTGAGTCTCCTGGCATTACCATTTGGCACGTCAATGTTACAGGTTAATATTCAAACACTGTAAACAGAGGTAATAAGGGCAAAAGGTCCCTCAGGAAGATGTGGGTCAAGGGCATGTTCTGGGGAGAACATAGATCAGTTGGTGAGCGCTTTTGTGATGTGATGCTCCCTTTCTCCCTTTCTGAGGTGGTGTGGTCCCTGCAAGATCCTTGGGCCAAGGTTAGAGAAGGTGGTGGCCAAGCAGCATGGAAAGGTGGTGATGGCCAAGGTGGATATTGACGACCACACAGACCTCGCCATAGAGTATGAGGTATGGATCGGCAGGGGGCCGCCCCAGGGCAGCTGGTCTGGGGGTGCTGGGGCCGCAAGATAGGTGGTGCAGGAGATAGGATGTCTTGGGGACCATCAGAGAGCTAGTAAGGGGAGGCGTCTCGGTTTTTCTAGAGCTTTCAGGGATTCAGAGCACTCTGCAGAGGTGACTCCATTGAACCTCTAGGCTGTGTGTCTCTCTTTAGCACCTTTAGGAAGTAGAACGCATGACCCAAAGCACCAGGTGGTGCCCTGTATTTCGGGACATTGATGCATTCCTTCTGTCCTCAGTCCCTGCATCCGCACATTTAGGCAGCAGGTTTGTGAGAGCCCTACAGGGTACCAGGCGTTGATGCCCCTGGCACAGATAAGATGAGCTCCTTGTCCCCAAGCGGCACTTACTCTAGTGGGAAGGAACAAGTCGACAGATCGTTTCAGTGTAGGATGAGAAGTGCTGAGAGAAGAGATGCCCACAAGAAGGGACTGATTGTACCTGGGGAGGGGGAGGGGGGACCGGCAAGGCATCCCGTCAGAGGGACCCTCTGAGTGGAACCATGATGGACGCACGAAGAAGGAAGGGCTGAGAGCAGTGCGTGCACAGGAACATGACGTCATCTGATGTGTTTGATTTGCTTGTGTGTTCATTCAACGATAATTTGCCTAAAGTCCCTTCAATGCCAGGTGCTGTTGTTACCTGGTGCTGAGGATGTGACAGTGAACTAAACTGACAAAATCCTGTCTTTGTGAAGCCCACACTCTGGTATTTTAATCAGGGTTGGCAGCCTTTTCTCTAAAGGACCAGGTGGTACATACTTGAGGCTTCGTCGGCTTTGGTCACTGTTGCCAATACTCAGCTGTCATTGTAGCACCGACTTGGCCACAGACAGTATGGAAATAAACAAACCCGGAAGAAGGGGTGGGAGTGCTGAGCATGGGCCTGGGGAGGCTTTCATTTTTTAAAGGGTGGGCTAGGGATGGTCTCGATGAGAAGCCGACATCTGACCAAGACCTGGGAGCAGGCAGTGAACCATGCAGCTACGTGGAAGAGCAATCCGGGCAGAACAGACGTCCCATGCAAAGGCCCCGAGGGCAGGGTCTCCCAGGTTTGCTCACAGAACGGCAAAGCCTGTGGAGCAGAGCATGCTGGAGGAAGAGGAACGGGAAGTGCATGGGAAGTGGGGGCATCCTCTGGGCCTTGGAGACCACTATAGCTAGAGCAAGGGGAGGGGTCCATTGTGGCTGGATGGCAAGAGTGAAGGGCAGAGCAAGGAGTGAGAGCAGGCAGCTGGGAAAGCCACTGTGGCCATACTGGAGGGGTCTGCACGACCATGCTAAGGACCACGTTATTACAGAGCCACGGTGGCACCTGTGGGCCAAATCCAGCCCAGTGACCGGTTTGAACTGGCTCTCCAAGTGCTTTTTTAAAATTACCAACCCAGATGTTGATACTTAAAACTCAGAAGATTTCACACGAAAATCCGTATTTCTCTTTCCCTTGAAATACCTGGGTCCAGCCAGGGTGATGGGCACATTTTAAATGGCCTAGGCTCCACCCCCCACCCCCAGCCAGGGGAACTTCAGCAGACACACCCTGAGCCAGCCATCTGCCAGGAATGGCGGTAACTGGTACAGATGCAAAGAGGAGTAACCCAGTCCCTACCAACGGCGCTCACAGTGGCGGTGAGAGTTCTCCAGACCACCTACCTGCTCTCCAGGCACCTGGGATGTAGAGCGGGGCACCAAAGTCCTGTGTTAAGCCTAGAAAGGTGTGGGGTGGGAAGGGCTCTTATAAGATCTCTCTCCTCCTCCCTGTCCACTGTCCAGATAGCACGCATGGGTCATGCAGAAAGACCCCAAGGCTGCTGGGCCCGGTCACCTGACCCCAACCTCCTTGTGCAGACGGCATTGCAGGCTTAGGAAGCTCCAGCTGGGATGCTTCCTGACCCCTCCCCCAGCCCTTTTCTTCCTCCCTTCACACCTGCCCTTTTGGGAGAGAGCCTGAGGAAGAAGTCTCAGCTAAGAGATCCACAGTACCTCCGCGGATAGCTTCCTCCAAGGCCTGAAGTGCTCTTCCACATGTTGGATAACTTGTTGGAGAAACTGCTTAAAATTATGTACAGGGAAATAGTCACCCCTTCCAGAGCTCTCCTGACAGTCTCCCGTGCCCAGCACTCCCTCAGGATGGGTGGTCTCCTTCCTCCCACAAATGCCCCTCCCCTCACATCCCACTTTTTTTGCTTCAGTCAACTGCCTACCTTGGAACTTCACCGTCTCCGAAAGGAGAGGGAAGGAAAAGTCACACAGGGCTGTGGGGTGTCAGCGTCCGTGGCCACCACCCAGCCAGACTGCACTGCCCTGGCTTGGGGGCGGGGGCACTCTGCGCTCTCCCTGCGCCTGGGGTGCCCGCGGAATGGCTGGCCTGTCCGGGTCATTTAGACCTTGCCAGCTGGGGGGAGAATTGCGGATCCGGGTGTGGATGTGCCCCCTCAGCCTTTATGCTTTCCCCGGGGGCTTTTGCTTCCGACCTCACCCTTGGAGTTTCACCCTGTTATTTCCTCATCTTACAGGCTGCCCTGTAAAAAGCATTAGAAAACAGCGGAGCAACTACATGGGGGGCGTCAGCTTTATTCTCACCACCCAAACACAGCCATTGCCAACATTTGGGGTTCCTCGTTTGGGTTTTTTGTTTCAGTTTTTTTTCTTTTTAGTGTTCCCTGTGACTTCACAGAGAGTGCACTGAGTAATACTGTTTCATAGCTGAAATGTCCTATATACTTCAATCGGTACTATAGCCCCCTATCTTGAAAGTCTTCCAAATCAGTGCTTCTCATGATTTTGTTTGTTTATTTATTTATTTTTAGAGAGAGGGAGGGAGGAAGAGGGAGAAAGACATCGGTGTGCAAGAGAAGCATTGATCAGTTGCCTCTCGCGCCCCCAGCTGGGGACCAGGCCCGTAGCCCAGGCATGTGCCCTGACCAGGTATCGAACCGGTGCTCAATCTACTGAGCCACACTGGCCAGGGCATGACCTGGGATGTTGGAAAGCAGACAGATTCAGCAGGTCCAGAAGGGTCCAACATTCTGCATTTCTAACAAGCTTCCAGATGATGCCACTGGAGAGCCTGAGACCAAATGTCAAGGAGCAAAAGTCCTAAAGCCCTGGGCTGGCCTTGGGGCCATGGTGTTCTTGTAAAGGCCCTTCTCACCTGCGGTTGCACACAGGCTGCCTGCCAGCGAGAGGCCCACGCTTGGTGGTGCACATCTCATGGCATGGACCAATGTGCCATGACTGTGCCCCCCGTGTGGCATCCGTTCCACCATCCGAAGGATCCCCTGTGCTCCACCTTTTCTTCTCTCCTCCCAGCAAACCCCTGGCAGCCGCTGACCTTTTTATGCCTCAGTAGTGCTGTTGCTTTTTCCAGAATGTCATAGAGTTGGATTTGATCTTTTTAATAATAATTTTTCTAAGAATCTTCCTGTATCTAAAAATTTTTACAAAGCACTTGGCATTTCTCAGGTGAAGCATGGCATCCTTTTAATGCTGCATCTCTACCTGTGCTTCCCAGCCCTGCGGGGACTCAGCATTTATCCCTGATTCCTCGCTCTTGGGCGGAGGTATGGTGTAATTTGATCGCTACTTCACCAGCTGCGAAGTCAAACAGCTCTTGTTTCTGGTTTCAAATCCCAGCTCTACACCCCGTCCCTCAGTCTTCCTGACTCAGCCTTCTGATCTCGAAAGAGGCAAGAATTTGAGATAACACAAGTAGTTAGTGTCATCCCCGACACTTAAAAAGCGGTCGGGGTGTGGTAGGGAGGGTGGCAGTAATCTTTCTCTGCCTTAGTTCTGTAGTCAGCTAGGAGGAGGTCATTAGTCTCTTGCAACCTGGCACTGTGCCTGTCCCTTGGTAGATCCTTAACAGTTCCCAAATGGAGGAGACAGGAGGACACTTAGCAGGGACAGTGAGCTCAGTGCCAGTGCAGGTGGGTGGAGGGTGGGCTGCAGGTCAATGGGAAGAGACCACACACACACACACACACACACCCCTGCCCTGAGTTCTCAGGGTCTCAAGCCAAGCATGAGAGGCTTCAGGTAGGTGGCTTTATGGCCTAGGAGGAGAGGCAGCACTTCTCAGCACAGCTTTTAATCTTCCCTCCAGCCCCTCTGCTCTCACTGCTGCCAGAGCTGAGAAGGATGCCGAATTCTGGCTTCACCGCTGCTCCCCTTGTGCTTACATCTCCGTGCCAGAACAATGTGCCCAGGACCTATGCACTTCCATTTAAGGCAGTGTTTGTAGGGACCAGCCCCTCCTGATTTGTGAGTCAAACTCAGGATCAGCAGAACCACATCCTCCTCCTTGGAGGTGAGGGAAGTCTAGTCAAAGCCCAGGTGTCCCTGCAGCGTTTGGAAAATCCAGCCTCTGGCAAGCCCATGGCCGTGTGTGTGCGCGTGCACTCAAACTTCCAAGGATGCCCTTGATTGGTCATGACTAGACCTTGGTTATCATGAAAATGCAGTCGTGGCATGTGTGCTGTTCAGCCAGCTGCTGCATATATCTGCGTGTGTGAGCACATGTGTGAGTTCGCACAAGTGCGACCGTAACAGGACTTGCTCATCTAGAGTTCTTGAAAACAGTCCACTCCGAGCCACCTCAGTGAGTGTACAGTCCTGCTTAGAGGACACGCAAAAACAATTAGATCACTTCTCATACAATGATATGCAGCTTTTGTTTTTATTAAGAAACAGGACAGGGTAGGATTGAACAAGGGCAGAGTTGACTAGTACTTGAGAGTTACCAGGCTTGAGGTCGCTTACTCCACAGACCACTAGAGGGAGCCAAAGGACAAAGCGCCAGCCCTGTAATCTTCCCATCAAACCTCGGTGGCTCTGGGGCCCGTGGTGCGTCCTGGAGCAAGCTTGTGCCTGGAGACAGGGCGAGCCATGTGCTGGACCCTTGCACTTCATGCAGTCGCCCATGCCAGAGTCAAGAATGACAAGGACAGGAGTCAGTGACATGTATGGTCAGACCATTGCCTGATGGGTCTGCCCACACATGCCACCCACATCAGCCCCAGGATGGTCCTTGAAGGGGCCCGAAGACACTAACAAGGACAGGGACTGTGTCATCTTACTTGCTGTTTTTGTCCCCAAACTCCACTGGGGGAGGGATGCAAGGCCTGCCACATGAAGTCTCTGGTGGCCTGCTGTCCTTTCCTTGTAACTGACATGTGTACAGTTGGGACATTGTAAATCTTAAGACTGGCTCCTCAAGGTGACTCATGGGCAGGACGGCACTCAGGCTATGTGAAGACCTGGTATGTTTGTCTAAATCACTGTTGTTGCTTTGTAGTTAACTTGTGTGTAAGAAAAGTGTGTTTATCTTGTTCTGTTTGTATATTTTTTTCAAGTGGCCGCCAGTGCCAGGCAGGGAGCCCAGGGAACAGAAAATGCTCGGTGCCAGAGCGCCACGGGCCTCATTTGCATAGCATGTAATCTGTGCACGTCCCCTGAGGGAGCTCGAAGAGATGCCTCATAGGCCAAGAATGTTGTCTCCAACCCCATCAGGTCCTGTACGGCTGAGCCCTCCTCCCACACTGTCCAGCACGAGTCAGTGCCTTTCTGGACCCTGTTAACCATCATGGCATTGAGCTAAAATGGTTCTCATGGGGCCCTGTGTTAGATTCTCCTCACCTGCCCCCTGAAGCCACTGTTTGCAGAGTGCCCACCGTGTGTCAGGCACCGTGCCGAGGTCCAGCACTGTTGACGGCCCTGCCAGGCGGACGGCGCTGTGCCGAGAGTTTGCGCGCCTGATTCCATGCAGCCCGTTTACCCTCTAATATCAGAACCATTGGTATCTCCGATTTGCGGGTGATAACTCTGATACTTAAGAGCAATGAAGTGGCGAGCCCATAGCGGCCCAAGGTGGGGTTAGCCGGCCCCAGAGCCCGGGCTCCTAAGCACTCAGCTTTTTATGTGAACCTCTAATCCCTGTCCTAAACCATTGAGGGAGGCACTACCACCCGTTTGATGGAGATGGGCAGTGCAGCTCTGAGGCGGGTGTAGCCCCAACCAGTGAGTGGCAAAGCCAGGATTCAGACTCCCATCTCCTGGCCTCTCCCCTGTGCCGGACTGCCCCTCCGAAAGTTCCCTGAGCCCCTCAGCCTGGCCCCGCCCCCAGCCCTGGCCTGCAGCTGCATGGGTTATTTTAATCTCCTGTCATTCCAGCCAAACCGCTGGGCCAGTGAGTCAGTCATGTGGTTGGGGGAGGAAGGGCACTTCTGGGGCCCACAATGGAAAAGTTTCTCCAGGGGGTGGGCCTCCAGGCCCTGCAGTGCCCCTGCACCAGGGGAGGGGCTCCACCCATGGCTTTGGGCAGTCACTGCCCTACATAAGCCACCAGCCTTCCCCGAAAAGGCTTGGGAATGGCCATTGAAGAGCTCATGTCGTCTCTGAATGCCTCGGCCTCCCTTGTCCCCTCCGTCTAGGTGTCGGCTGTGCCCACCGTGCTGGCCATCAAGAATGGGGACGTGGTGGACAAGTTCGTGGGCATCAAGGACGAGGACCAGCTGGAGGCCTTCCTGAAGAAGCTGATTGGTTGACAAGCAGGGAAGAGCCCCAATTGCCTTTGCCCTCTGGGACCCCGCGGTCCCGGGAGGGACCCCAGTGGAGCCCACAGCCCTTCTGTGCAGGCCCTTCCCGCCTCCTCCCTTCTCTCTGGCCCCTGGGGGCCCCGGTTGTGGGACAGGCCTGCAAGCATGGATCCTCCCCCAGTGCTCCCAACCTGGCCGGCTGCCAGGGTGGCCGCCAGAGGAATGGTGCTGCTGCTGGTCTGGGGACAGCTGTCTCCCACCCACTCTTTGTGTCTGCTCCCTCTAGGGCTGTCGTAGTTCTCCCAAGATGCTCGGAGGGAGCCCGGGCCCGCCCACAGCATTGCTGTCCCGGCAGTAATGGCTTGGCCCTCACCTCCCGGCTCCCTTCTGATCCTAACCCCGGAGCCTGGCTCATCCGCCTCCTGCATTTTTCTTCCCTGCTGTTGTTTTGTAAAAAGAAAAAGAAGGAAAAAAGAAACCCAAACAAATGAGAGTAATATATAATTCTCTCATTTTTTGTAGGTCTGTAATAAAGAACTTTATGTGATCCCTTCTACCTCCTGCTGTGAAGAACGGACCCTGGGCCCCACCCTGCATTACTCTAAAGGCACCCCCACCCCCAAGGGCCGCGGCCCTGCTTTCCCCCCAGGCACAAGGGTGGTGAACACACTGGGCCGCGGAGCCCGGCCGACTCTGGGCTCTGGGAGTCTCCAGATGACACCCTCCCTCACCCTTGGCGGGCCCTTTTGGTTCTCTGAGCAGAAGGCTCACGGTGAACAAACCAGACAAATAAAACCGGGGTTTGCGCTGTCGACAGCTTCCGTTCTGTCGGCCCGGGGAGCCCCTGTGACCCCTTCCCAGGCTGGCCGCTTTCCCTGGTTTTCCGACTTCCCACCACCTGCTTGCCCTGGACTGGCCCTCTTGTCATTCACATTTGTCAGTGAGGGCCACTGTTCTGGGGACACCTTCACACGCAAGGCAAGAGGGTGTTTGTCGTCCCCATTACACAGATGAGGACACAGGCTCACGGGGCACAGAGCCAGGGTTTCTACCCAAACGTGGTTGCCCCTGAAGCCCAGGCTGTCACAGCTGCTCCCTTTGATCTTCTGGGGGCCTCCTCCTCTCCTGCCTGGCAAGTGGCCCCTCCCACATGATACCTGGCCCCCGAGGGAGCCTGCTGGCTGTCCCTGCTGCAGGGACTCCTCAGCCTTGGGGCCAGGCTAACCAGCCGAGGGGCCCGCCCTCCATCTTCCTCCTGGGGTGGCTCTGCCCTTTGGCTCGGTTGCCCAGATGAGGTGCCAGATTCCGGAGAGCCACATGTGCGTGACAGCAGGGCTTTCCTGGCACCCCTGCCCTCAGGCTCAGGGTGCCATGTCCACTGCTGTGCAAGTTTTCCCCAGTGGCTTGCCGTCTCTGGAACTACCTGAACTACTTGGGTCTTGGAGGGGCCCACCCAAGGACTGCTTTGGGAAGGTGCTGTGACAGTCGGGAGAATAGGGTTGTCTCAGAAGGGGCCTGCGGCCTCTGAAAGACCTCAAGCCTGGGTCTCAGAGGCCGTGGGCGGTGGGGGAGAACCCAGCCGCTGGCATTAGGGGAGAAAGAGCCACGCGTCGGGTGAGTGAGCGCAGCCAGTGCCCCGAGCACGTCCTGGGTGCCGGGCCCTGTTCCAAGCACCCCAATCCCCGGCAACCTGGGGGTTTCCGTCATCGTGCCCTTTTACACGGGAGAGCCGCTCAGAGAGCATGAGAACCTTGTCCGAGACCGAAGCCCGCAGGCACCTGGGCTGGGGTTCAAGGGCAGGCACTGGCCCCTGCCCCTAAGCCTTGCCCCATCGCCTTACAAAATGTAGCGTATGTATGACATTAATCCCACAGCAAGCTGACAAGGCCGTGTCAGCGTATTTTACAGAAGGCACACTACGGCCAAACCGTCAGACACCCCGGGAGGCGGGGGTGGGGCCAGAATCCAGAGCCCAGGCACCCTGACTCCCAAGCCTGGGCCCTTTCCACTCTACCCCACTGCCACTCCTTAAAAGGCACCCTTTGCCAAGCCATTTCTACACACATTACCTCATTTAATTCCTCTCTTGTGAGGCAAGCGTTATTTCCATATTACAGGTGAAGAAACCAGTTCAGAGAACTTGACTTGCCCAAGGTCACATCTAAAAAGTGACGATGCCAGATCTGAACCCAGGTGGGGATCTGGCCACCCTGCCCCCAGGCAGGTGTGGAGAAGGCCTGGCAAAGGCAGGTCTCCCAGGCTCCCTCTCCTTAAAAGGTAGGTCGCGATGGGAGGCAAGCTAGTGGCCGTGACCTCCAGGTCAGCAGCCGCTGCCCACGAGGCCGCCCCTGGCATGAGTCACTGACTGTGGGTACAGAATCCTCCTGGTGATCCCGCTCGGCTAATTCCGTGGCGCTGAACTCACCGGGATACCGCTGCCTCTGCTTCGTTGCCCCACTGTTGCCCTATGGGTGCCACCTTGAGCTCCGGGGCCTGTGGAAGAGAAGCTGGCAATGCAGCTGCAGGGCCCGGTGATCCTGCAGCGGGGAGGGGCGGGAGACCAGCCTCAAACCCTCTGCAGACAGGCACCTATGAAAGCTGGGGAACGGTGGGAGGTGGGCAGGGGTGGGGCTGGGGAAAGTGGTGGCGGGAAAATATTGACAAAAAAAAAAATGACGGGGAGGCTAAGAACAGTACAGAAAATTGAGATGTCAAAGAACTGATATGTACAACCCATAAACATGAATTACGAGGTGTGCAGATGGGGTGCAGGGAGGAGGGGATTAAGGGGGGAAAAATTAGACAACTGTAATGGCATAATCAATAAAGTATACCCAAAGAAAATTAGCCTGCTGCATTGAAAAACAAAACAAAAACCTGGGGAACGGGGTCGCAGACACAGGCTCCCTGAGCCCCTAGACTTCGTAGGGGCAGGGTGTGGCTTCTGGATATTTACGCCCCCTGCGGAGTTCATCCAGTTGGCCTGGGGGCGGGAAGTGGGGGTGGGCGCTTCAGTGTGCCATGCCGGCTCCCTTGCTGGGGTCCTCCGCTCTCACTCCCTCCACGCCCCGGCCAGGCAGTTCTCCCCACTTCAACAGGTTCACAGACTGGGCGCCTGTGATGTCAGCGGAGTGACCGAGCCGCCACTTCAGATAGGAGCCCTCATTACTGAGGAGCATTCGTGGTACTTAGAAGCATTGGGATGAATGCCTGGAGGTCCCTACCGAGAGGTCCCTCTCAACGTGCGGACTGGCCGGGCCCTCCGCAAGCTGCCGCTCCAAGACAGCAGAGCAAGGGGCCGCAGGTCACTCCCAAACCAATGGCAGAGCCTGAGGGGACCTCAGGTATCTTCCAATCTGCCTCCTAAGGGCACAGAAAGGGAGCGACATGCCCAGGTCACGGTGTGTTTGTGAAAGGGACTTGACGCCAAGTGCCCTGACTTCAGTCAACCTGAAAGTGAAAATGAGTCACAGCCTGTCCTGCCCTGGGCTTCAGGAGCGGTGAGCGAGGAGGGCCACCTCTGGGGTCAGGACACGTCCGGTCAAAGGGGTGTTGACCACCGAGCTGCCGCCAGTGCTGTTGCCGGCAGTACCTGCCCTTCGCAGGGGGCCCCGGTCCAGCCCGGTCCCCGTTCCAGGCGCCGGGGGAAAGCTTCTCCGGAAAGCGAATGCGGTTCTGGCAAGGCCTCCGGAAATCCCTCATGTGTGGGCCCTGGGCTGGGAGCGTCCGGAGAACAATGTTGGGGCCCTGACAGTGGCTGGCAAGGGTGCCGCGGGACACGCCAGGCTTCCAGGCAGCTGCGCGCTTTCTCTGTGCTGCCTGGAGGCCTGACCCCGAGCCCCGAGCCCCGGGCCCCAGGCTGGCTCCCACGGCTCCATGGGGAACCTGGGCCGCTGGCTGTTCCCAAGAGCCTCGCTTCTCCAGCTACCTCCTGACAACCTCTCGGTAGCTGGGGATCACCAGTGGGAACTCCACTGTGGTGTGCGGGAAGAATCGGGTCTAGGTTCAAGTCCTGACCTTGCCACCTACCTGTCGTGTGGCCTTGGACTAATTGCCTTGCCGTTCTGAGACTCAGTTGTCCCATCAGTAAAATGGGGACGATGATGGCTAGCACTGGCTGGGTGCGCGTTACATGTGTCATCTCACTGAAATTTCACAACAGCCCCAAGAGGCAGGGACTATTATTATTTCCATTTTACAGATGAGGAAATTGAGGCCCAGGGAGCTTCAGTCAGTTGACATTAACAGGTGTCAACGCTCAGATCAGAACTCAGTTGTGTTCGACTCCACAGCCTTCGTGTTTTCACCTGTGAGCTACACTGCTTTCCCTTTGGGGCAGGGTTTTCGGTGTCTGAGTTTCAATGGCACCATCGGCACGCTGGGGTTAATACTAATCACTGCCGAATGAGGCCATGGAGCAGATGAAATGGCGAAGGGTGTAGAAGCCTCCCAGTACCGAGTAGCAGCTCAAGAAGAAGTGTCCATCACCTTGCTTTTCCCCTGCCCCCCAACTTCCTGGCTTCCCCCTACTCTAAGCGACATCTTACACAGGAAACACCAGACTTTCCAAGATAAGGACCACAGCACCCACCATGGGAAGGGTTCTATCCTCATACCAGGCTGAGGGGTTTACATTTGGCTCTGTGTCCTGGCAGCCTGCCACCACCCCCTCCAGCTCTAGAGCTGGCTCAGGGCGCCTGTGACTCAGGCAGCCCCAGGCATCCGAGGTGGCACCCACTGGAATTCACCCCCAGCCTGGTCGGTCCACTACTCTCCACACGTCTCTCCCTGAGCCAGCCCGCCACTCACAGCTGCTGATGGGGGCACCTGTTACACAGGCGCTAATTATTACTGGGGGTGAGCTGGCTCCCCACCTTCGGCCAGCTTACTGGGTGACCACAGGCAAGCAGCTTTCTCCGGCCTGCCGCCGCCCTCAGCCTCCCCGCAGGGAGGCAGTCCGGCCTCTGCTCCCCGGCACCCCACCCTGCCCGATGCACCACCCACATCTAACCATCCCAACAACCATGGAGGTGGCAACTGTTGTTCCCATTTCACACACGAGGAAACTGAGGCCCAAAGAGGCGGTGTGAAAGGCCCAAGGCACATCCTGGGAAATGGGCCTGGGGTGGCCAGACCCACCAATCCCTCTTGCTTTCTGTTTACCACATTGTTCCCCCGAGGATGGTCAAGGCTCCCTCTTCTTATGCCAGCGGTGGGGACTTTGAGCCTCTCCCTTTCACCGGCCTCCCCCACCCTCAGGAGGCAGCGGATTCCCTTTGCTCGGCATCGACCCCTAAGGCTGGAATACTGTCTACAGGCCCAACA
This sequence comes from Mormoops blainvillei, assembly GCA_004026545.1. Taxonomy (NCBI): domain Eukaryota; kingdom Metazoa; phylum Chordata; class Mammalia; order Chiroptera; family Mormoopidae; genus Mormoops; species Mormoops blainvillei. Next base: position 80,154 of record PVJD01006274.1, read on the forward strand.
AGGCGAACTCCCCACTGGACCTCAGTGGGCTGGCATGTGAGTGCCTCTCGGGGGCCGTCTGGTGCTAGGAATTGGGACGTCAGAGCGGAGGACACTACCGCCCCCACGCTCAAGGAGCTCGCAGCAAACACATTGGTACAATCTTAAGTATAAATGTCACAGCAGAAACAAATGCCATTTACCATCAGGGAGATGAAGAATGGTTGCAAGTCCTCGGGAGGAGCAAATCTGTAAGGGCTGTCTGGTGAACCATGAAAAGAAGGTGACGTTCCAGAAGGATTTTGTCATGGGGTTGGGGGGGAGTGACAAAGAGGGCAAAAGGGGTTAAATGCAAGGTGACAAAAGGAGACTAGACTTCAAGTGGGGAGCACGCAGTGGAGTAAACGGATGTTGTTTTATAAAGCTGCACACCGCAAAGTTACAGAATGTTATTAATGCTAGCCAATATTTCTCTCATGTTATTGATACAATTCATTATAATGTTACTCCAATGGACTTCACAAACAATAAGTAAATAAATGTGAATGAGAGAAATTAATTTAAAAAAAAAAAAAGGACTTTGTTTTGCATCACTGAAAAGAAGTTAGCCCGAGAGGCAAGCCGTGGGAACAGCATCCCGGGCAGCGGGAACACCTCGTGCAAAGACACACCGGTATATGATCTGTCCAAGGAGGGAGACTGAGATGCAGGGGGCCAAGGGGGGCCCCACCAAGGGGGTGGAGAGAGACTTTGAATGGGGCCCTGGTGTCACATAGACCTGGTTTTTGTCCTACCCCGCCCCCTCACTAGCCACGCCTCAGTTTTCTTCATCTCTGAAATGGGAAGACAGTACCCTCCTTATGGTTGAGAGATTAACATGAAATGATAAATGTAATTTCAGAGCATAGTGTGGTTATGTGCTAAGCATCCCATGAAAAATTCCTAGGCACAGTTATTATCTCGCTGGGACTACCATAACAAAGTACCACATGTTGGGTAGAATTAACAACAGACATTTATTTCTCACAGTGCTGGAGGCCCGAAGTCCAAGATCAAGGTGTCAGCAGGTTTGGTTTCTCCTGAGGCCTCTCTCCTTGGTTTGCAAAGGGCCACCTTCTCACTGTCTTTTTGTAGATTCTTTCCTCTGTGCCAGCTCAGCCTTCTTGTCTCTTTGTCCAAATTTCCTTTTCTTGTAAGGACGCCAGAAATGTCAGATCGGGGGCCCACCCTAATAGCCTACTTTTAACTTAATCAACTCTGTAAAGGGCCTATCTCCAAATACAGTACTCCTGGAGTACCAGGGGTTAGGGCTTCAACATGAACTTTGGGGAGGGCATAACTCAGCCCCTAGAGCCTGTTACAAGGTGTAATGATGACAGCTAACACAGGGGTTTCAGGCACTGTTATGAGCACCCTGTTATGAACACTCTGTATTAATTCCTTCGATGCTCACCCAACCCTAGGAGAGAGGCCTGTTACCAGCGCTGGTTAGTTTCGACCTCAGGTCCCGCAGCTGGAGAGGGGCAGAGGCTGGATATAAAGCTGACAGTCTGACTCCAGGGTCCCCGCTCTTCTCCTTCCCTCCCTTACAGTCTTATCACTGCCCTGGAGCACCAGCTTCCTGCAAGCCCACAGTCACCCTCTAGTGTATCCCAGACCAGGAGAAGTCACCCAGCTAGGCTCACACCTTTAACCTCTCCCCCATTCTCCAATATTCAATGTTCTTTTCAGTTAATATGTTTGTCCACTAGAAATGAGATTAGAATGAGCATATTTGGACATAGAGTTTATTTCTTCTTTTGGATTTTATAGATGGGGATTCCCAGGGCAAAGGGAGCATTCTTTTGTCCCTGAGAGCCTGGAAGAGGTGTCCCCAAGCAGGAAAATGGAGCTGGCTTCCCTCCAAGCACTTGCACCTCCCACCTCTGGTTTACTTTGGGGGAGGGGAGGCTGAGCAGCAGGAATGTCATCAGACCTGCCCCACCTCCAGCCACCTCTGCCTTAGAAAGTTCCAGGCCCTAAATTTGCGTGTTTCTGAGATCTTGAGTCCAAAGCAAGAGACATATAAGGACCAGGCTATGGTTATGGGTTTGGGATGGGACCTGGAAATGTGCATTCTTTTTTTTTTAAATATTTTTTTGTGGGGAGGTTGGGGGTGGGGAGGAAGGAAGAAAGAGAGGGAGAGAAATATCAATCAGTTGCTTCTTGCATGTGCCTGGTTGGGGGGCTGAACCTGCAACCCAGGCATGTGCCGTGACTGGGAATCAAACCGACAACTTTTCAGTTTGTGAGATGACACTCCAACCAACTGAGCCACACTGGCCAGGGCAGAATGTGCATTCTTAAAGCCCTAGTGATTTAAATGCAGGAGATCCTGAACTACACTTTCTTTGAGAAAAGGCAGCTCCTAAGACCAAAGCCCTTTCCAAGCCCATCCTCTTATACCTCTTCCTTGAGCATCCTTCCTTCCATATCCCTACCCTACCCATGGGGTTGGGCTGGGCACAAAGGAATCTGAAAGATGAATGAATGATTGATCGATTGAATGAATGAATGAAAGAAATGTGTAACCTTACCAAGGAGTTTTCCTGTGCCGTGCCCCATGCCTAGTCTGGGTTCCACCCTTATTCCACTGCCCAGGCTCCATTATAAAGGACCCTCTCTCCTCACGAAGGAGGCCTGGTTGGGCCCCAGCACCTCTGCCACTGTCCACATGACCTTGGGCACTCTCTCTGTGTCGCTGAGCCATCGTAAGTCCTCCCTCCCCGTAAAACGGACATGTTCATTGTTTCCATATTATTTCCTACGGATCCCTATGACGTTGATATAAGGGAGGGACAATACCAAGCTTGGACGAGGAGGGGAAGATGGAAGTCCAGAGAGGGCAGGGGCCTTGCCTGAGGTCAGCCATCAAGCAAGAGGAGAGTCCAGAGGTGGCTTTGGGCTCCTACTGCCAGTCTTGGGGTTGCTCTTGATTGAGGCTGGCAGGGAGGTCGAGGGGGAAAGATTATTTCTGAAGGAGGGCTGGAGCAAAAACTAGTCCCTAGGGCCCCCTTCTACCTGCCTAGTCCCGGGACCCAGGAAAGGCCCTCCCACGCCTTCACTTGCTTGCCCAGCCGAGCACTCCAATGGCCCAGGAACAACTCTTCAGTGCCCAGAGGTGGGGGAATGGCTGCCCAGCGGATCTGGAGTTTCCTCAGCACTTGGCCCTGGCCGCTGACCCATAGCCAGGCCGATGCCAGGGCTGCAGCTCTCAGACCACAGGAGTGGAGTTTCCTCTTCAGGCAAGGGAAGGACGCAGACTCTGCTGGGCTGGGCCCAGGCCCTCCGTGTCCTGGCACTGGCCCCATGGACTCCGGGAACAGGCAGAGGGGATGGCTTCCCTGGACAGTGTCCCAGGAGGATGAGGCAGGCGGGGCCAGAGCTGGGCCTGATCAGGCCTGGGCAGCCTGGGAAGATGAGGCTGTTTGCGCACGTGAGGCCTGGGTGGGTGTGCCTGGACTCTGGTGTGTTCCCTCCAGAGGCCACATTTCCCAGAACTCTGCTCTCCCCATGTCGTGAACCTCAGGGCAGGAAGGCCCTCAGAGAGCAGCTCCCACTGCTGGGTTTACAGAGGAACCCAGGCAAGGGAGGGGAGGTGGTTGGGGCTGGGGGGCTGAGCTTGCGGCCGGCTGGGGAGTGGCTAAATCAGGAGGTGGCTCTTCGTAAAACCCCACAGCGGCGGCATTGGCTCCCTTCTCCCTCCTCCAGCTGCCTATCAACCAGACTGCTGCCTTGGGTCCGCACATTCATTTCTGTGGCCAGGCCCAGAGCCCTAGCCGGTGAGGCTGGCTTTCTCCTCCTCCAGGGCAGGAGTGGCTCATGGGTCTGTGTCAAAGTGAACTGAACTCAGCCCCAGGCTTGTGTCCTTCTGTTGCTCTTGTCCCTCACCCCACCCCTACCCACATTGTGCTATGAGTCTGATTTGGGGGGAGGAACAGAGAGAGTGGCTTTTTAGACACCCAGACCCCCTGGGCTGGAGAGTATTGTCTCCTCTTGAGGAAACTCACTTAAAAGTTCTGGGACAATGGCACAGACCCAGGAGAAGATGGAGGGTGGGGGTCCTCTGAGACTAGGAACTTGATCTAGGGTCCCCAACCACCCTGGTTTGCCTGAGACTTAAGGGAGTTCCTGGGACTAAGTGCTAAAAGTGGGACAGGTATTGACTCTGTCTCTCACTGTCTGACTGTGGGTAAGTCACTTCACCTCTCCATATCTCAGAGGTTTACCAGGAAAATGGGGTTAACATCTATCCTATGTCCCCTAAATCTCCATAAATCTCCTAGGGGACGGTAAAGAGGAAGTTAGATCCCAGCAGATGTCGCTGAGGTGTATTTTCTCGCTCTCTGTGGTGGCCGTCCTGGTGAAAGACCTTTTCCTCCTTTCGTCCCGCCCACTGCCTGAAATTCGTCCCTTCACCAACAATCACTAATCAGCACCCAGGATATTGCGGGCACCGGATGTGCGTGGGCAGGGAAGGAAGACACAGCGCTCAGGGCACCTGCATGGGTAGTCAGAGCACGGGAAAATGGAGCTGTTCAGCAATAATTTTCATGAGCAGCTACTATGTGCTAAGCACTTTTTTCTTTAAGATTTTATTTATTTATTTGTGGAGAAAGGAGAAGGGAAGGGAAAAGAAAGGGAGAGAAACATCAATGTGTGGTTGCCTCTCGTGCGCCCCCTACTGGGGACCTGGCCCACAACCCAGGCATGTGCCCTGACTGGGCATTGAACCGATGAGCCTTTGGTTCACAGGCTGGCACTCATTCCACTGAGCCACACCAGCCAGGGCCCAAACACTTTCTGGAGCATTGTACAGACATTAACTCATTGGATTCTCCGTCAGGTAGGGATTAATTCCCATTCTGCAGATGAAAACATTGAGGTTTGGAAAGGTTAAACAATCAGAAGTCAGGGAGAGCTTACTGTTTTCTTTCTGAAGCATGGTATACGTCTGAGTGTATATAATGGGAGGGCTTTCTAGGATGGAGTGGCAGGTGCAAAGGTTGGGAATCTGGAACCACATAATGCCTCCAGGGAACTGCAGATTCACAGAGGTTTGTGTATGGAGCTGAGCATTCCTGTGAGCTGTAAAATGGGCCGCTGTGAAGGGCTTCAAGGAGTGGGGTGGAGGAGGACGAATTGGACAGATGAGGGTTTTAAAACGATCTGGGTTGTAAGAAGAGCTTGGAGGGGGAAGATGAGGCCAGGTGACCAGAGGGCTGACGCATGCTAGACACTTCCTCTTTGGTTTAACGTCTTGTCTCACCAAGAAGGGTTCCAGCAACCAAACACTTCTGAGGGATTAATGGCTAATGTTTTGCGAGAACCTGGGCTGACCTTGGGGTTACAGAGACTCCTTAGGGATCCAAAAGGTTTACCATCTGACCACAGGCTCGGTAACTGTGAGCTTTAAGGTGCAGGCACTAAAGGTCTCCCTCCCCTAGCTATCTGGTGTGGACCTGCCAGCTGCAGCTGCGGTGGGGTGAAGGAAGAAACACACGCACAGCGAAGTTCATCCCCTGTAGGGCGGGGTCCGGCGCGGGTCTCAACCAGGAGAAGGCCATAAGGGGAAGGTTCGAGGGACTTAGGGGCATCGTTGAGGAGACCCTTCTCTTGCAGAGAAATCTCCGCACAGCGTTTCTCTGGGGCCTCGGGGCGGGGCCCACAGGGTGGAACGCCCCACCCACGCCCCACCCCACGCCTGGCCCCTCCCCGCCCGCACCGCGCCTGCCCATATAAGGTGAGTACTGCGCTGCGCGCCCTCCGGGCGTCGTCACCTGAGTCCACCCGTATCCGCAGCCCGCCAGAACTAGGGCACCCTCCCAGGGCCGCGCCCCCAGTGCCTTCCTGCCAGGAAGAACTGCGCCGGCCCCCATCCCGGGGGCTGCTCTGGTTTAAGGGGTGCCCGCACCTTTTGGGGCGCACGACTTCCGACCACGTCCAGGCTCGGGCTGCGTCCCGCGTACCTGTGTGCCCGACACCATCCCGCTGCATGGGAGCCTTGGACCTGCGGCACCAGCGGTGGGGCTGGGGGCGGGGGGAGTTGTCGGGCCAGAAAATGAAGGGGCGAGGCGGGAAGCCTGGGATACACGAAAAAGAGGGTGGGGTACGGTAGAAAAATCAGCCTCTCTCCAAGGACGTCCCAGCCCATCCGGTGCCTGCTCAATGTCTGGCATTGAACCCTAGTTTTAAAAAGTTAACCACCTATGCCAACTCGCGAGGTATGGTTTAGTAAGAGCCAACATTCTAGAACCAGACGGCATAGGTTCGAATCTAGCTGCGCTGATTACTGGCTTTGTGAACTGTGAGCAAGTTACGGAATTTTTCTGAGCCTCAGTGTCCTCATCTGTAAAATGGGGATGCTAATGGCTCGTTCCTTAGAGTGGTGGTGAGCGTGAAATGTGTTGATATCAAGATAGCACGCTTCAGAAGTTTTTAGCTTTGATAAATAGTTAACCCTAAAAGGCCGCACCCTCAAGGGTCAGAGGTGAGACCCAAAACCCAGCATCTGACTCTGAGGTCAGCTTAGTCCCTGGCCTTGCTTGTCAGTGTTAGTGGGTATACGCGTAGGTTAACAATTTAAAAAGAGCGAGGTACTTATTTTCCTTTTCTAGTAAATCCTGATCAGGGCCGAGGAGAACATCTTGTGCTAGAATGTCTCTAACGCCTCCTAAGCAGTAGTGTCCCTTTTTAGCAAAGGAAAGACAGGCCTCAGACAGGAGGCTTGGGCAAGAGATAGGCGCTAAACTTAATAACATGACTTTGTTTTTGATAACTTGAGAATTTCCAGGGAGAGTTTAGAATGACTATTTATGGCACTTGGCTTTCTATACCTGGTCATGATATAACCTCCACTTAATGTTTTTAGTGTGATCATGTTCAGACATACAGGGGCATGGAGGAGAACAGTACAATGAGCCTTCATCTGTCCATCTCATGTTCTCTTTTAAAAGATATAAATATGCTCAAATATGAACTGGTTTTTAAAAAAGAGAAGAAAAGTACAAGGAGGGAAAGGGCAGAAGAGAGCCTGAGGTCCGCACGGACCGCCTGGGGCTGCGCTGTGCGGATGAGTGAGTGCGGGCCTCGCCTTCCCACCTGTGGCGGGGAGGCGGGGCGATCTCAGCCGCCATCTCCCCCAGAGCCTGGCAGGGCCTCAGTTGCCACCACCTGCATCTCGCACGTTCTCCCGCGCCAGAGCGCCCCACTTGGCTGCCTCTAGACTCAAGTCTCCTCGCCTGGATTACTTCTGCATTCGCTGTCTCCGCTGCCCACTTGGGTCTCAGGCACCCACGCTGCACCGCGGAGCCAGAGGAATTTTCCAAACCATGCACCTTACCTCCTGTCTGTTTCCCACTTAAACCCTTCCGCTGGGGGGTGCCTGCGGGAAAGAGACCCAGCCTTTAGCAGGGGGCGTAGGGGCTTTTTGTGGCGGGGGGTGGGGGAGGGGTCCTCAGACCTCTCACCCTCCTTCCCTACCGCTTTCTCCCTACATTTCACTCTCTGGCCACTGTGAACCATTTGCGATAAATATTTAATGCATTAGGGGCCTCACCAGAAATCAAACTGGGCAGCAGTGACGCAGCACCGCAGGGCGAGGCCCTTGCTCTCTCTCCTGGAGTTTACTATTTAGGGCGGTAGTTAAATAATTAAGTGTAAACTAAAAAAAGAAGTTTAAGATTTTATTTATTTTTAGAGAGAGGGGGAGGGAGGGAGAAAGGGGGAGAAACATCGATGTGAGAGAGGAACACCGACCAGCCGCTGCTCCCCACTGCTCCCCACCACGCCAGCCCAGGCATAAAGCACATTTTTAAAAAAGCACATGTTATAAAGGACCAAGAGAGTTTTAGCCTTTTGCCCGGAAGGCCCCACCCGACCCTGCCTTACGGTCGTCCTTCGGCTGTGGCTTTCCTTACCCTCCTAGGTGTCAGTACAGTGTCATCAGCTCCACGAGGTCCCCTTGCATATGCCTTTACTGAGGCTCTTATCACACTGTGGGGGGGGGGCGGGGCGGCGGGGGGTACCTGTCCCTCACATTGGACCATGAATTCCTCATGGAGAGTCCCCTTACTAGGCTGGCCTAGTGTCCCCAGTAGCTTGTGGGGTGCAAGGCGCCTAGTAGCTGTACAGCAATCGTCGGATGACTATTACAGCAGCGAGCTTCCGAACCAGAACCCCCACCCAGAGCAATTCAACCTTCAGTCAGTCACTTATATTCACTCATTATAAACGAGTGATTTTGTTCATTCGTCAAATGTGCCCAGCTCCAGAGATACGGACCAGCCGATTCACAGCGGGCGCGCGGTGCGCTGTGCCGGTCCTGGGACTGCAGACAGCGAACGGTCAGCCTGCCTGGCCCCCTGGGGGGTGACTGTCATTTCGGCAGGGCCTCCTTGGGTGAAGGCAGGATTGGTGTTAGGCTGAGAGAAAGAGGAATTTGAAGGGACCAGAGGTATCGGTGTGCGCAGCTCCGGGGCGGGGCCCCCAGCTGGGTAGGGCAGGAACCTGCGGTCGGGCGCAGGGCGTAGGGGCAGGGAGCTGAGGTGGGGAGGTGGGGCGCGTTGGAGAGCGCCTTGCAGGACAGCTCACTTTCCGCTGCTGGTGAACAGAGGATTAGATGCGTAACCTAAGGTAGTGGCTTTCAAGGTTTTTTGACTGAAGGGAGTGAGGCCTACGTAAATCATAACCAGGCACAACACACAAAACTGAAACAAGAGTTTCATGAGACCGTTTACTCCCCAAGACTCACTCCGACATTTTCTCTTCTATTTTGTTATCATCGTCGTTATTATTAAATTCTGAGTGTGACTCACCCAATCTATTTCAAGATCCATCAGTGCGTCGTGACCTGCAGTTTGCAAAACATTGATCCAAGAGTCAGTCTAGCCCCAAGGCTCTGAACCTGAGCCTCCCTGCCCTCTCTCGTGTGTGAAGGGGGGGTTGGGAGGAGGAGCCCTCCTACCCCACCCAGCAGAGGGGGAGCCCCTCTCTCCCTCCTCCCCCCTGAGCCTGAGCACCTGGAGGAGTGACAACGAGTATGAAGCCTGTGAGAACCTGTTTTCTCCCAGGAACTTGTCACTTCCCCAGGGCCTCAGGATTAGGGTGGTGGCTTTCTAGTCCTTTCTCTCTGGAGACACAGGATATGGCCTGAAATCCAGGCGAAGGGGCCCTCCCTCCCTGCACGCTTTGCCTTCTCGTTTCTCTTCCCTTTTCCATACCGGTGTTTCCTCTCCGACGGGCCCCATGGCTTGTTGGGGCAAAGTTTGAGACCCTACCTCTGCCATCAGGGAGTCTTAGAGCGGGGAGGGGCTTGGGCCTCTCCCCTGAGGAGGCAGCAGGAGTCCTAGTCCAGATCTGGGGCTCGCAATGGAAAATGCCTGGGTTCAAGCCCAGCCGGCTGCGGGCTTGCTGGGTGGCCTTGAAGATAGCTGCTTTAACTCCTCTGTGCCTCGGAGCCCTCGTCTGTGCACTGAAGGCGGTTTCCACCGCTCCGATGATTGAATGAAGGAATATCAGCAGCGTTCTTAGCGCCGAGGCTGGCACACGGCAGGCACTCACTAACGAGGTGCCGCGGGGGCCTGTTAAGGGGCTTTTACTCCACGCGGTGCAAGCACCTGGAGAGGAGAGAAGCCCTCAGCTGTGCTAAGCGCTTCACCTGCACAGTCCCCATGTGCCTCGGAGGAGCCCTGTGAGAGAAATATGCTCATCGCCTCCCTTCACAGACACTGAGGCTCAGAGAGCGAAGGGACTTGCCCAGGCCCTACAGCCAGCAGGCGGGTAATCTGACTAACCCTCATCTCACTGGCCACGGGGGTCTCAACCCTCCCTCCTGCTCCCCAACCGATGTGACAACATTCCCCCCAGATGGATCCCAGTCCCCGTGTCTCAGGGCAGCTGCTCTAACAGAATTCCACAGCCTGGGGGGCTTAAACAACAGACCTTTATCCCCCATAGTTCTGTGGGCTGGAGGTCCCGGACCAGGGTGCCAGCACGGTCAGGTGCTTGCTGAAGGCTCCCAACCCCATTTCCAAATGGCTGTCTTCTCACTGTGTCTTCACAGACAGTGTCATCCTCTTCTTCAAAGGATGCTAACCCCATCACGGGGGTATACCTCCCAAAGGTCCCACCTCCAAATACCATCCCATTAGAGCCTCGACATAAGAATTTCGGGGGACACAACCACTCGGTCTGTATCACCGTCTTTTCTTAAGTCCCCGACTACAGAGATTCTTCCAAAGCTGAACAAAGAGCTCTGATTGTTAGCCAGCTCCTTCTAGAGAGACTATAATATTGATTGGGGTTCTTTGGTTTCAAGCCACGGAGACTGACTCTGAATGATTGAGCAGAATTAAAATGGAGGTAGGTGTCCCTGACCAGTGTGGCTCAGTTGGTTGGGCATCGTCCCGCGAAAGGTTCGATTCCCCGTCAGGATACACACCTGGGTTGCAGGTTCGGTCCCTGGTAGGACCACGTGCCAGAGTCAAGCAATCGATGTTTCTCTCCCTCTCTTTCTTCCTCCCTTCCCTTCTCTCTAAAGATAAACAAATAAAAGTCTTAAAAATAAAATAAAATGGAGGTGGGTGTATTTATGAAACACAACCAGCAGAGATGCTGGCATGCAGGAAGAGCCAGAGGGCTGGACGAAGCCGGCGGGCTATTGATCCTGAAAGAGACGACATCAAGGTTAGGAGTATCTGAGCCCTGCCCCAGGAGTCTCAAGGGTCTGGGTTCCACCTAGCTCTACCACTTCCTCTTCAGGGGCTGGGTTTGTGGACCACCCGTCCAGGATGTGGCCATCAGGTGCTCTCTCCGCGAGTGCGTCTCGTGAAGGTTCCGATTCTGTGAAATAGGGTAGGGTTGCCTGGCTTGAGCCCCAGGCCTGCCCTGGGTAGGAGGGACAGGGCCTTGCGATTGGCAGTTCCGCTCTAACCAGGTGGAACAGGAACAGGTAGGATCCCTGAAGGAAGGGTCTGCCGTGAGAAGAACTAGGATGTAAGAGCGAAGCTCTCCAGCCTCAGACTTTCTCCATTGGCCCTGGTCCTGACCTCCCTGAAAATAAATTTCTCTTTCCCTGCTTTCCCGCTCCCTCTCTTCTTCTTTCCCTCCCTGCCTCCCACATTTATCGAGTGCCCGCTCTGTTCCAGGCAGACCGCTAGGCCCTGGGAAGGAAAAGATGAGTCAAACCCAGGCCCAGGGGGTTTAATCCATATCAGCATATTCATATACTCGCTCAGCCTTGGCCAGGCCAAGGCAGGCATTGCCAATCAATCACAGCACACTTTCCCTGGCAGCCTTGGCTCAGCCTTAAGATTCTGCTCTATGCAGAGCTCCAGGCAGCCATTCTCATCAACTGGAGTTTGTCCAGTAGATGGAAATTCTTTGCTGTGCCTCGCCAAAAACATTCCTCTTTCCCGTAATAACTCTTCTGGCATTAACCAGCAGCAGAATTCCTCTAAACTAACCCTCAGGGTCATATCTTCTCCTCAGGGAAAATGGCTTGGTGTCTTCAACTCCTAAACCTGGTCGGCTGTTGAGTCAGCTCCGTGGTTAGGTGTCTGAACTTATTCTCTCAGACTGAGAGACGGCCATTCAAGTCCTATCCCTGCCACTGCTTCCTTCTGAGCCTTGGGTTTTGGGGAAGTTTTCTATGGCTCCCATAACAAATTACCGTATGCTGAGTGGCTTAAAATAAGGCAAATGTATTATCTTATTTAATACAATTCTGGAGGTCCGAAGTCCAAAATGATGTGCAGGGCTAAAATCAAGGTGTCCGTCCCCAGGGCTGTGTTCTTTGTGGAGGCTCCAGGTGAGAATCCGTTTCCTTGCTTTTCCGGCTCCCAGAGCCTGCCCATGCTCCGGGGCCAACAGCGCCTCTCCATCTCTGAGGCTCAGCTCCACCTCCGCCTCACTGTCACGTCTCCTTTCTGACCCTGACGGCTGTGGTCTGAATGTTTGTGTTCTCCCCAAATTCATGTTGAAATCCTCACCCCCAAAGATGATGGAATTAGGAGGCAGGACCTTTGCGGGCGGGGGGGTGCTAAGTCATGAGGGTGGGGCCCCCATGTGTGAGACTAGTGGCCTTATAAAAGAGGCTCCTGGGAGATCCCTGGCCCCTCATGCCTTGTGAGGACAGAGAGGAGGTGTCAGCTATGAACCAGGAAAGTAATCATGGTTACTTTTATTGCAATAATGGCACCTTGATCTTGGACTTAGCCCCCAGAACTGTGAGAAATGAATTCCTGTCTTTTATAAGCCACCCAGTTGTGACACTTTGTAACAGTGGTCTGAGTAGACTGAGACACTCACCTGCTGCCTCCCTGTTACTAGGGCCTTTCTGATTACAGCAGGCCCACCTGGATAATTCACGGTAACCTCCCCATCTCAAGATCCTAGTCAAAATCTTTTTTATTTTAAGGTTTTATTTGTTTATTTTTAGAGAGAGGAAGGGAGGGAGAAAGAGAGGGAGAGAAACATCAGTGTGTGAGAGATACATTGATCAGTTGCACATCCCCAACAGGGAACCAGGCATGCGCCCAGACTGGGACTCGAACCTGTGACCTTTACAGTTCACAGGCCAGCACGCAATCCACTGAGCCACACCACCAAGGCCAAAATCTTACCTGCAAAGTCCTTTTTCCCCTGCAAAGGAAGTTCCATAGGTTCCGGGGATGGAAACAGCGATATCTTTGGGGGCCATTATTCTGTCTGCCAGATTCTTTACCTATAAAATAGCAGTATTCATAGCCTGCTTCACAGGCTCGTGGGGAGAGATTATGAGACCATTCTTGTGAAGCCCTGAGCAGAGTGCCTGGCGCATATGGGGACCGGTGCCCTCATGCAGTTAATGTGGAGGCTCCTGCGTCCCCAGGAGCAGTTACCGGGGAGAGCTCAGAGCCCTGGCCCCTGGGTGCGGCCTCTGCTCTTCCTTCTGGGCACCCTCTGTCCAACCCTGGTGATGAGGGTGCAAAATCACTGCAAAGTGTCAGGTTTGTATTTAGTATCTTTTCTAGGCTTCCCCCCCCAACCCCCGCCAGATCTCCAGCTTTTCTAGAATCCCGTGATTTGCATAGGGGAGTGGTCCCAGCACTAACTGCACCAGGAACACCTGGGAACTTGCTGGGACCTTAGTTAGTCCATCCTCTTTGCAGACTAACTAAAGTGTAAACTCTGAGGGGGGTGCTGACAGTTTCAGGGAACTCTCCAGGGGATTCTGATGTTCCCTCAAGCTTGAGGACCTATAAATGGAGCATCTTCTCAAGCACCCCACCTGCAAGGTAGGTACAGCAGTAATACCAGCACGACCCAGGGGAGACTGTGAGGCTCCGGGAGGCTCCTTTAAGGCCAGGCAGTAGGAGGTGTTCGAGCTCCGGTTGGAAACTGAGCGATGAGGGTGCTCTTTCCGTATCACCCTGTAGCTCCTCCCTTGGGCACTTGCCTTCATGGTGCCACCTGGACACAGGGCCCAGGGCCCAGGCCATCTAGAGGGAACTCCACCCGACCCCTCCCAGAACACAGCCCTGCCCAGGGACCTCTCCCTCCTCACCTGTCATGTGTCATTTTGGGCAGGGCTTTGCACTCAGCTCCAGTCTCAGGGTCTGATAACTAATCAACACTCTATAAATGGCTGATAATGCCTTTCAGGGGTTACCTGTTTGTTCCTGAAAGGGATGTCTGTGGTAACTAGGAAGAAGGAGAGTTCGGTGGCGTTTCGGGCATTTGTCAGGAATGTCCGGAGGAACCGTGCTGTGAAATGTGTCGATGAGAGGGCTATGGACCTCCGAGTACAGGCAGAATTGTCTCATGGGAATTGCAGGGATCGCCCCTGCCAGGGATCTGAGGCAAGTCACTCCACTTGCCTGCCCGTAACAGGGCGTGAGTCCTACATTAGGTTCCGTTGGGAGGGTTACGTGAGACAGCCTCTAGCAGGTGGCCCTCTCCTCCCCACGCCGCCCTGGCAAGCTGCTGTGAGCTACGCATAATCAGTGTGGCGTCACCCCAGGTTACAAAGTGGCAGGGCCCTTCCTGGACAGCACCTTGTGCCGCCCATCTGTGCCACCTGCCAAAGGACGGCTCAGGGTCAGAGTGCCTGGCACCCCCTCCTTCAGGAAGCCTTCCCTGAAGCCACCCTGAGCTCCAGCCAGGTAGGAGGCAGGGGAGGGAGGCTGTGCAGAGAGTCCTGGGCTGGGAGCCAGGGGCCTGGGATCTGGTCCTGGCTTTGCCACTGACTCGCTGTGTGACCTGGGCAATTCCCTGTCCTCCTCTGGGCCCAAAGCCTCACCCGAAAAATGAAAGAGATATAGAAGGGCCTTCCCACTTGAGTTTGGTAGCCATTCCGGGACCCCTCAGCCCTGCCACCTTGTGTTCATTAATGAAGCCCATCCTGCCGGAATTGCTCCCACGGTCTTCTGTGAGACAAGCTGTTTTCTCCCCTGCATGACTAAGTTCTTCCAGGGAAGGCGCTGGCATCTGTGGCTCCTTGTTTTGTCTTCAGCCCTGTACTTAGCACTGAACTCTACACACCCTTGTACTCAGTAACAACCTGCTGATTAATTCCCAAAGACCCTGGCTTTGCTCAGGACTGCACTTTTCTATCACAGTACCATCCCCTCCAGGAAGCCTTCCCAGATACTGCCTCCCTGCAGACACATATACGGAATCACTTCCCCACCTATCCCACACTTCTGCTTTTGCTCTCATAATCCCTCCATTCAGATTTGGTGGTTTTCATTGTTCCTAGAACAATACCTGGCACCCCCAATAAATGGGGGTTGAATCACTTGAATTACAATCTAAGGGGAGAAGAGAGGAAAGAGAGACAGAGACAGAGAGAGGGAAAAGGAGCACAACTAGAAGGGGATCTTCCCCAGAAAGGCCTGCAGATGGCAAACAGCTGTGTGTGTGTGTGTGCGTGTGTGCGCGCGTGTGACTCATCCCACTCCTGCAGGCTGGGGGCTGCTGCAGACAGGATGAGACAGGAGTCCAAAGGCCTAAAGGAATTTTGATAAGGATAACACAAGCCCTGGAGTATTTCTAGAATGCTGGAGGTTAAGGGTGCAGGGAGCTGGGTCAGAGCAAAACAGCCTGATTGTGTTACTGACTTTTTTTTTTTTTTTGGCCTGGATAAAATATTCACATGCTATAAAATTCAAAAGGTACAAAGAAGGCCCAGTGACAAGCCATCCACCCTGCTGTTTCTGCCTGCCAGACCCCTCCCAGGGAGCAGCCTGTGTTCCTAGCTGCTTCTGCACACATCCTGCCTGTGCTTTCTTCTGCCCTTTTAACACAGGTAAGCATGTCACCCACACTGTTCTTCGCTTTGCTTTTTCCCCTAACGTATCTTTGCAAACATTTCATGTTAGCACCTAAGGAGCTGTCTCGTGTCCTTTTCTTTGGCTGCGTTGAGGATTGCCACGTAAAATACAGGACTCCCAGTTGAATGTGAATTACTCGAACTTCAGAAAAAGAACGAGTAACTTTTTAGTATGCATTGGTCCCATGCAATAGTCAGGACATGTTTCTACTAAAAAAAAAACCTACTTGTTATTTATCTGAAATGCAAAGTTAACCTGGCATCTCGTATTTTTATTTGCTGTATCTGGCCCCTTGGCTGTATTACACTGGACTCTCTATAATGAACTGTTCGGAGGCTTCAACTCCGTGTCCTAATTGCAAATTGGACCCTGCCGGCCCCAGTGCTGGATTTCCATCTCCGGGACCCAGTTACTGAGATAAGAAATGAAAGGCCCCTGGAGTCCTTTGGTCCATCTCCCCGTGTGAGGCCCAGAGAGGGAGATGGCTCACTCAAGATCACACAGCCCATCAGGAGTCAAGGCAGGCCTGGGGCTAGGTCCTGGGTCTCTTACTGAATGTGGACCCGTTTGCGGGGCAGCTTGGATACTGTTAGCCAAACAACGCCCCACCTTCCCCGGGGTCCCTCTGTTCTAGGTTCTTGGCCCGCCACCCTTAGAAATGATGGCCCTCAATGCCAGAGCTTGATGAAAAGGAAAGGAACTATTTTTTCGAAGGTTATACAGGTTTTGAATAATGGCTAAATGCCACCCTTAAATCTCAAAATCCCTTTAAAACACCCACCAACGCGCACAGCCCCGCCTTTCCCCGCTTTGCCGGGTCAGGCCGGTCGGGGGCACCGTCCTTCCGGCGGAGAAGAACAGAAGTCCGGAGCTCGGCTGGGCAGGCCTCTCGCGGTTCCCAGCACCATCCGCTGTGTCGCCGCGATCTCCCGTTCTTAATCCAAACCCACGGGGCACCTTCTCATGGCGCACTAGCAAGAGTCCTCTCCCCCGTTTCCTCCCTGCAGGGTCTTTGCATTGGTCCCCCGTTGGGTGGGGAGAACCATCTCTCAGCTCCCACGCACAGGCACTGTAACTGGGGCAGCCGCTTCCCAGTTACCTCCTGGGCTTCCTGGTTAGCCTTGTTGATATACAAAATGATGGTCTTTGCATATCAGGTGTGAAGCTATCCTGCTGTTATTGACATGCAAAATGACTCTCAAGGGCCTCGCTCCGTGGCAGGCCAGAAGCTGGCCTGTTATTGATGTGCCAAGTAATTCTGAAAGGCCCTGCTCCCTGTGTCCCAAGGTGGGCCACCATGGGGCGGGGGGGCGGGGGGGGGCGGATGTAGAGGGGCGTGAAGAATATCCTATATTTTTCTTGGCTACCCCACATTCTGGACGCCGTTACAAATCCCCTTCTGGGAGGCCTGGCTGGACCCTGTTACAGGTAGGTCTCCTGTCTCCCAGCCAGTGTTTTTTCTCCTCTCATGCTGCTCAGTGTGAAACACGCATGGGGCTCAGCAGTGACTCTTCTAAGCCTGAGCTTTGGAATTTGCACAGACACACAGGAATCCAGATGCAAAGGGCTTGGAGTTCTGTGGGGAGAGGCTGGCCCGCGGGACAGCTGGGTGCCCTGCTCCCCAGCGAGCGGGTACTCAGTGCTGGGTCTCACTGCTACAAGACCCAGCGAATGGAAATCATAGCAATATATTGATAGTAATAACGGCAGCCATCACTGTGCTTCCACTGCGCTGGGGCTTTATGCCACTTGTCCCCCTTGACACGCACAGGGCCCTGCAAGATGAGTATGACCAGTCCCATTTCCCGCAGCTGAACCCCGAGGCTCAGAAAAGGTGAACGATGTCATCGTTTGCCCCATCCATGAAGCGGCAGGGCTAGGATTTTATGTTTCACTCCAAACCTTGGAATTATGAACACGTGTCAATATAGTTGTGCCATTTTTCAAGTAAGGAAACTGAGTACGTGTGACCAGCCCTCTACCTGAGACTGCTTTCACTTTACGATGGCCCAAAGCAGGAGCAAAACTCCAGCCTCTGTGGCCCACGGGAAGAAGGCCAAACCTCACTGGTCCCTCACTTAACTTTTGATGATCCTGGTGCCCCTGCCCCAGTCCATTTTCCCAGCAGCTTGTGGTCAGCTGTTTCGGCCATCCCCCTAACAGGTCACCCCCTTTCCTTGCCTCCATGCCTCCGCACTTGGGGTCAAGTCAAAAAACTCTGGTAGAAGAACTAAGTCCAGATATTGATTTGATCAGTTCCCTGCTGTGTGACCTTGGGTGAGTCACTTTACCTCTCTGAGCCTCCCTTTCCTCAGCTGTAAAGTAAAGACAGGTATGCATAAGTTCCGGCCTAGCACCTGCCCTCCATGTTGTAGACTAGTTAACTCGTGCTGTTGGAAGGAAGGAAGAGAAGAAGGGAAGAAGGAGGGTGTTACTATGCCCCCACTGTGTGCCAGACCCTGTGAGAAATGCTGGAGACACTGCGGTGAACAGGCAGACACAGTCGCAGCTTTACTAGAGATTTTTCTAGAAGGGCTTCAAATGTGGTTAGTTACAGCAGGAGGTTAAGTTCCTGGGGCTTTGTAACCGTGGGCGGGAATTCTCCAGAGCCCGATGGACTTCAGCCAGGAACGAAGGTGAGTAATTACCCTAATCCAACAGAAAAAGAAAGGAGTCTTGCCCAAGATCCCTCAGCTTTTAGTGCTCGGAGCCTGAATTTGAACCTGGGACCTGTGTTTATAGCCATCTGGTTCTCTAGCACGTTGCAGTGGCCGTGAAGGACAGATGGGGAGCCCTGAGGGAAGGCAGGTGTAAGGACCGGCCTTCATCGGCACAGCCAGGCCCAGCCCAGCAGCCCTTGGCAGTGTCCCGCCCTCAGGTGCTCCCCTTGGCAGGAAGAACCTGGCTGGGCCTTTCTCCTGCCACTGTCTGCCCATGAAAGACTGAGCAAACGCACCCAGTCTGTCCAGCTGATCCCGAGCTGTCCACCCCACCAGCGCTTCTCAAACATTCAAACGCCTGACTTTTGTAAAAGGCGCTGGTGGGAGCGGGGCCTCGGGAGCAAGCAGACCCTGAAGTGGGGGGTGGGGGTGGGGGGAGGCCAGTGGGGGGGATGGGGACTGAACCAGAGGCCTGTCCAGCAGTCCCTTCAGGTCTTCATGGTTTGGTTTTTTTAATTTACTTATGTATTTTGTTCGGTAGAGTGAGCAGCCAGAGGGGAAATAAAGGCAGGAGGAGGAGGGAGACATGTCTGCGCGCACTAACTCAGCAGTCCTTGAAATTCTTTGTATCTCTTCCATTATCTGGGAAAGAAAGCCTTTGAAACTGTGCTTTGGTCCAAAGGCCTGAAAGGGCCCCAAGGGCCCATAGTGCCTATAGGAGGAAGCCTATTAACACCTTTGAGTATTCACGCCCCTGTTCTGAAAAGCTAGCCCCACCTCTACCTGTCAATCAATACGGAAACCCCGCACCCCTCCTCCCGCCAACTGTCTAAGTCCTCAGGACAAAAGACTCAGGGCTCCGCGCTCCTGGCTCCCTGGCTCCCTGGCTGCCGGGCCAGGCCGCCCGGCCTCAGGCTCGCCACCCAGCCTTCGCCACCCCTGCGTTTGCCACCCCTGCGTTTGCCACCCCGGCCTTTGGCTGCCCTTACCTTCGCGGCCCTTACCCAACTTCACCCTGAGCCTATGCCTTTCAGCCCCCCAGCCCCACCTTAACCAGGCCTGTTCTCTTCCCTGACAACAGATTCCCGATAAACCCCGCTTGCACGCTGACACACTCACTGATCTCTAATTCTTTATTGCATTGGTGAGGAGAACTGAGTTTCGGGGAGTTCCTCCCCTATCAGTTTTAGAGAGAGGAAGGAGGGAGAGTTTATGCATTTATTGGTTGATGCCTGCATGTTTCCTGACTGGGGATTGAACCCTCAACCTTGGCCTATCAGGACAATGCTCTAACCAACTGACCAACACAGGCAGGGCAGTCTTCATTGTTTTCTTAAGAAACCTTGTGAATCTTGCATTCTACTCCCCGGCAGATATGTGTTTGTTTTACTGTAACATAGTCCTTCTCCTCCTGCCATGAAGGGTTGGAATAAATCTGACTGCAGAGAGCAGAGCCTTCTCTAGCCGTGGCTTCCCCTCATGCCCTGGCATAGCCCGTGTCCCCACGGACCCCATGTGAGGGGTCCCTGGGACGAGAGGTCTCACAAGGCATCTCTTCCCTCCACACAAGGCAGTCTTTCCTTCCCCTCTTCTCTGATCTTACTCCCCTCAGGTCACCGAAGTCCTTTGACCCTCGACCATCATTATGTCACTTGTCTTTCTGTAATACGATCATCTGTTTCTGTGGCTGCCTCTCCACTGTGGCTTCTCTCCAGGGCCCGGTCGCAGTCTGCCGCACTCCAGCCTAGCCCAGTAGGTGAGCCATGCTCAGAAAAATGAGAGAATGAATGAATGGGGAGGGGCGATGGGGGCTGGTGGGGCACTGTGGTAGGCAGTATAATGGCCTCCCAGGGTGTCCACTTCCTAATCCCTGAAACCTATGGGTACCTTGCCTTATATGGCAAAAGGAACTGTGATTAGGTTAAGGATCTGGGGATGAGAGTGCAGTCAGCCCTTCCCGGATGGCCTGCCTTGCAGATTTCAGACTCACCAAGCCAGCCCCCATACTTGCATAAGCCAATTTCCTACAATCAGTCAACTAATTGGATAGATAGATAGATAGATAGATAGTTATCCTGCTGGCTCTATTTCTAGTGGAAGCCTGAATTGACAGTAGCCTACAGAAATTGGTCTTCATGTCTGTGTTGGGAGACCACTCAAACTGGGATCAGGGAAGGTAAAGGAGAGTCAACCCAGGAATAATCTAGAAGACCTGGTGCCCTTCAGCTGGGGCCTGCCTAGGCCCAGTTCTCCAGGGAGGCTGGTCCACTGACCTTGGCTGTGGGTGGGGTGGAGTGCAGGTCCCGGTGACAGCTGAGCAAACACAGGAGTAGGGGAAGGGAGACAGCCGCAGCTGAGCTGGTGAGGGGGGGGCGGGTGCGGGGAGGAGAGGAGTAGGGGTTAAGGCCTGGGGCACCAAACTCCTGGTGAGGGCTCTGGGGGAGAGAGAGGTGCTAGAAAAGCCAGGCCAAGCTGTGCCGAATCCTGCTCATCAGCCCAGCTGTGTGGCCTGGGGACACAGCTGAAGATGAGGCACAGCCCCTGCCTTCGTGGGGCACACCGTTCCCTCCCCATGTTGCCTGGAAGTGCAGTGCATGACACACAATAAATAGTTGCAGCCGATAGGAGCCCTGAGATGAGGCATTTGACAAAAAAGGTCTGGGAAAAGAGAAGAGGATGGCTTTGTGGTGGCTCTGGAGTAGGGAGCTGGGATGAGAAGGGGCCTGGGCTGGGAGGTGGGGTGTCTGGAGGTGGGGGACCAGCTGCCC
>PVJD01006275.1:0-100801 GCA_004026545.1 Mormoops blainvillei
CCCCCACTATGACCTCATCTTAACTAATTTACATCTCTAATGATTCTATTTCCAAATAAAATCACATTCTGAAGTACTGAGCGTTAGGATATCAACATAGCTTTTCTAGGGGATACAGTTCAACTTATAAGATAGGACAACTCTATGGCAATGGCCCAAAGGTTTATACAAATACATAGATGGGTCCAGTTGTTGGCAAAGATATCTTATTCAGTGATAATTCAATGAAGTGTGCTAACCCTTGGGTCCCATCCTTTATCAGGAATCTACTGGTTAAAAAATGAAAATGAGCACTTCTCCACTGAGCTCCATCATGTATAATGATGGTCATGCAATCTGTAATATGTATTACTACTCACTCAGTTGACCAAAGTGGGCTTTTCAGGAAGGAAAGGGACCTACAAGAGAGGTAAACTTCTTCAGTACTATGACAAGGGATTGAGGGCAGGGGAGGCCATACCCTTCCACAGTTGGGATATTCCAGATGACCCAGGTTTGGCTTTATCATGTAGCAAAGAGGCCTTGATAGCCAAGCCAAGCTTGTAGTGTTCTGCTTCCATGACCCAAGGCATAATGGACTACTAACCATAGAAGGTCATAGGGTAAGGGTCTATGAAATCCTCTAGTTGCAGGAGGGCCAGGTATGCAACCAGTAATTGCTGCTGTAATGGTGCCCTGGTGTAAGGCTGAGGAGAGTATTTTCTGGCATTGCAAGTAATAATAAAATGAGCTTAAGTAAAATTTGTAAATGAGAAACGTGTTACCTCCATATCCTAAAAAGGCCTAAAAGGTGTTCGGCTTGTATTAATATTGTGTGTGCTGAGAGAATCAATAGGTTGTTTCTTTATTATTATTTTATTTTCATTTGAGGATATGTTTATTGATTTAAGAGAGATACAGAGACAGACAGACAGACAGACAGACAGACATCAGTGTGAAAGAGAAGCATTGATCGATTTGCCTCCCATGTGTGCTCCAAACATGGATTGAAGCTGCAACCTAGGTATGTACCCTGACTGGGAACCAAACCCACAGCCTTTTGATTTACAGAACAGCACTGCAACCATCTGAGCCACCTGGTAAGGACAATAGGCTCCTTCTTAATGGTGGCACAATGGAGCACCCTTGGTTAACTGAATAATTTTCAGGAATCTAATGGATGGAGTCATTATTTTTAATAATATTGTATATGGGGGCCTTAATACATGTGACCATAAAATTAGGTTGGAGTAATCCACTGTGTGGTGCTGTTCAATCTTTCTCCTTGAGGCTTCCACAAGCTTCTATCTTTGGTTTTTCAATCTGTATCTCATTGAGGTTACTGACTCACTTCCTGTCTTCACTTTTATGTTTCTCTTTAGCCAGACCTTTTTCCTTGAGCTGTAGATTCATACTTTTCAATGAACACTGAGCATCTCTACCTGTGGAAGGCACCTCTAACCAAAGAGTTCAAACCAGAATCCATGTCCTTCCCCTCCCAAACCTAGTTCTTTATTTTTATAAAATAGGTGAAGACGAACCTTAATACCCTTCCTTCTTTATCACCTACCCCAGATAATGCTTTTTCCCATACACTACACACTGTCTTCAGGGCCAATCAGAGGGGAGCACCACTTTTTTTCACAAGTCATGTGAAAGGACTATTATCCTTTAGAAATGTATAGGGCTATATCTTTTTTTAAATCCTCACCCAAAAATATGTTTATTGATTTTGGAGAGAGAGGAAGAGAGAGAAACATTGATGTGAGAGTGAAACATCAGTCAGTTGCCTCCTGTATGTGCCTCAACTGGGGATTGAAACTGCAAACTTTTGGTGCTGGGGACAATGTACCAACCAACAGAGCCACCTGGCCAGGGCTTTATGACTATGTCTTTAGTAACATAATATATGGTTTTCTTTTTATAAAAATTAAATGAAATACAATGTAAAGGGTATCAGAGTTTACTTTGGAGATGAAATCAGGACTTACTTCATGGAGGGTATTGTATAAAATATGGAGTCATGAAATTTATTCTGAAGCTTATAATGAAGTAAAGTAAAGCTTTTAGGATGAGGGTGATGATAGGGGAAGGTTGGTGATACAATCAGATTTACATCTTAGAAACCTTACTCTGGTGAGTTGGCAAGAAGTAGAACATGACAGACAAGTCTAGAATCAGGCAATTTTTATAGAGGGATCCCGCAAAGGGGAGGGGAGAGACATCTAAGGTCATACCTGGAGCTAACAAATCCCCTGGAGTTGGGATCAAGCAGAGGTGGGGTGCAGAAACTTTTCTTAAAAGTTTGAATTGGAATCAATAGGATTTGGAGATTGTTAGGGTTGAAGGCAGTTATCAATTTAAGGTTTGCTGTGTGTCTCTTACTCCTTATATTCCTTTCATGTGAACTGCAAGTATATATTAATTTCCCTCTAAGTATTAAGAACTTAAAGTTTGTCTTATAATTATGAATTATAATGTATTATATCTTGTATTACTCCTATGTCATGTCTGACAGATATTTATTCACCCTGCTGTTCATTTGAATTTAGTTTTGATTTCCTATTAATATTAACTGTACACATTTTAACTTTTAGATTATCGAGTCTCATTTATTTATATCTCCTGTTATTTCAAAAGAAAAAACTAACTCAGTTCTCCACAGAGGTAATAAACATTCTGTTCTATTTTTGCTAGTTTTTCTGTATTTTAGCTTTTCCCTATTTTAATTATTTAATACATTCAGAATTTATTTTGTTATGTGGTGTAAAGATAAGTCTAATTCACTTATTTCTAAAAGTTGCTATTCAGTTATCTCAGCAGAATTTATTAAGCAATCCATAACAGACTTTGTTTTTGAAAGCTTACTTTATAATGTGATATTGTGATTCATAATAAGGAATATATATTTGATCTTTGTTACTGTTTCTGGCACAGAGCTCCTAAAACCCATGGAATTCCCTAAATGGTGAGAGCCAGAAAGATTTCTCTTCTTTCACATTTGTTAAAAGTGTGTTTTATGTCCCATAATGTGGCCTATCTTGGTGAATATCCCATGTAAGCTTGAGAAAAATGTATACTTGCCATTGTTGGATGAAGTAGTCTATAGGTGTTAATTATATCAGTTATTCAGTGATGTCATTGAAGTCCACTATATACAGGGTGGGGCAAAAATAGTTTTACAGTTGTTTGCATAGAAAACAGTACAATAATTAACAAATAATAATACAAGAATAAACTCTATGTTTCACATATTCACAACTGTAAACCTACTTTTGTCTCACCCTGTTGTGCCTGCTGAATCTGTCCATTTCTGACAGAGGGGCATTAAAATTTAGCTATGACATCTAAAGTCCAGCTATGATAGTGGAATCATCTATTTCTCCTTGCCATTCTGTCAGCTTTTGCCTCATGTATTTTTGTTAGCACATACACATTAAGAATTGTTATGTTTTATTGGAAAACTGACTACTTTGTCATTATGTGATGACAGTCATTATCCCTGGTAACATTGGTTACTTTGAAATCTGCTCTGTCTGAAATTAATATAGCTACTCCTATTTTCTTTTGCTTAATTTAACATGGTAAATTTTTCTCCATCAATTTTCTTTTAATCTCTATATGTATTTATATGTAAAGTAAATGTCTTTTAGAGAAAGTACATTTCATTGTGTTTTTATGATCTTACTCTTGTAATCTTGTCATGTAATTTGTGCATTTAGAACACTGACATTCAATGTGATTATTGGATTAATAGCTATCATATGTGTTACTATTTTCTACTTGTTGCCTTTATTCTTTTTCAAAAAATATTTTTTTTATTTATTATTTTTAGAGAAAGGGGTGGAAGGGAGAGAGGGAGCAAAACATCCATGTGAGAGAGAAACATTGATCAATTGCTTCTTTCACAAGCCCCTACTGGGGATGGAACCCACAACCTCGGCATGTGCCCTGACTGCGAAGCTCACTGGCAACCTTTCACTTTGCAGGATGCTGCCCAACCAACTGAGCCACATTGGTGAGGGCTGTTGTCCTTATTCTTTGTTCCTAATTTTATCTTCCTCTCTTTATATGTCTTTTGTGGTATTAATTGAGCATTTAATATAAATTATGTTTTCTCTCCTTTCTTAATATATAATTTATACATTTCCCTGCTATTTTTAGTGGTTACCCTAGAGTTTTCAATATATATTTCCAATTAATCCAAGTCCACATTCAAGTAACACTATATCACTTCATGTGTAATGATAATAACATAATAACAAACTCATAATAACAAAGCAATCCTAATTTCTTCCTCTTGTCCCTGTATCATTGCTGTCATTCATTTTACTTAATATAAGCACATGTATCAGATATACACATAAACATACATAATAAAATACACTGTTGCTGTTATTTTGAATAAACTCTTATCTGTTAGGTCAATTGAGAATAAGAAAATTAAAAATTTTATTTTACTTTCACTTTGTCCTTCTTTATGCTCTCACTTTGTTTTTGTAGATCTGAGTTTCTGACCTATATTATTTTCTTCCTCTGAGGAACTTCTTTTCAACATTTCTTGCAAGGCATCTCTACTGGCAACAAATTCCCTTCATATTTGTTTGTCTGAGAAAGCCTTTATTTTTCCTCCACTTTTCAAAAATAATTTCACAGTGTTCTAGGTTGGTTGGGATTTTTCTCTCAACATTTTAAATATTTCACTAACCTCTCTTGCTTTTATGGTTTCTGAGGAGAAGTGGAATGTAATTCCTATTTTTGTTCCTCTATATGTAAGTGTGTTTGTGTGTGTATATGAGTGCGTGTTTTTCCCTTATCTTCTTCAGGATTTTTTTCGCGCGCTTGCGTGTGTGTGTGTATGTGTGTGTGTGTGTGTGTGTGTGTGTGTGTGTGTGTGTGTGTGTGTGTTTGGTAATTTGAAAATGGTATACCCAGATGTATGTATGTATGCATGTAGATATTTACTTATTACATTTATTCCATTTGGTCTTCTCTGACTGAAGTTCCAGGATCTGTGGTTTATCATCAGACATTAATTTGGAGAAAATTCCCAGTCACTATTGTTTCAAATATTTCTTCTGTTCTTTTTCTCTTCTTTTTTCTAGTGTTCCCATTATGCATACTTTACACTTTTTGTAGTTGTCTCGAAGTCCTGGGTTATTCTGTTGTTTTCAGTCTTTGCTCTCCCTTTTTCAGTTTTCTAGGATTCTATTGATAAATCTTGTACCTCAGAGATACTTTTCTCCAGCTATGTCTGATAAGCCCATAACATGCATTCTTCATTTCTGTTATAATGTTTTTGTCTCTAGCATTTATTTTTGTTGTTTTCTTAGGATTTGCATCTCTGCTGACATTGCTCATGCATTCTTGATGGCTGTTTATTTTATCTGTTAGAACCCTTAGCATATTACACATAGGTGTGTGTGAAATCCCTAGTTTGATCATTCCAACATCATCACCATGTCTCATTCCCATGCTTCTTCTTCTCCACTTTCTTTTTGCCTTTTCTTTTGTCTTGTAATTTTTCTTAATTGTTGGACATGATGTATAGGTTAAAAGGAATTGCTGTGGATAAGTCTTTACTAATGTGGTTGTGTGGTATTGGGGAAGGAGGAGTGCTCTTTCGTCCTATGATTTCGTCTCAGTCTTTTAGTGAGCCTGTGTATCTGGGGTGTGATTGTAACAAATATTTCTGTTTTTTCTCCCCCTATAAGTGGGAGAGGATGGCTACAGTGGGCCAGAATTTAAATATTTTCCTTCTACATGGGAGGCTAATAGCCAGCTGGAGTTGAGTGTTTCCATTCCCCCAGGTAGGCTGGGTTCTGATATACCCCAGCAGGTTAGGCTCTGGTTGGCTTGTTTGTCTTATGTTCAGGCCTTTCTAAGAAGATCAGAGTGCCATAGTATTTCTGAATGGTTGTTTTATTCACTCTCCCTGCTGAAATACTGAGGGGATTTTTTTTCATATATTTACTGAGACGGCTGAACGCCTGGAGGTATATATCTCACAATATTGTGGGGCTTCCGATGACTAATTCCCTCTAGAATTTTTCTTTTATTGTTGTTCAAGTACAGTTGTCTCCATTCACCCACCACCACTCTCCCATGTCCCTTCCCCACCTCCCTCCCTCAATCCTGCACCCTTTTGGTTTTGTCCATGGGTCCTTTATACATGTTCATTGATGACCCTTCTTCTTTTTCCCCTGTTATTCCCCTCCCTCCTTCCTTCCAGTTACTGTCAGTTTGTTCTTTATTTCAATTTGTTTGGTTATATATTTACTTGACTGTTTGTTTTGTTGATTAGGATCCACTTATAGGTAAGATAATATGGTATTTGTCTTTCACCACCAGGCTTATTTCACTTAGCATAATGCTCTCTAGTTCCATCTATGCTGTCACAAAGGGCAGGAACTCCTTCTTTCTTTCTGTTGCATAGCATTCCATTGTGTAAATGTACTATAGTTTTCTGATTCAATCATTTGCTGATAGGCATTTAAGTTGCTTCCAACACTTGGCTCTTATAAATTGTGCTGCTATGAACATTGGGGTGCATAGGTCCTTTTGAATTGATGTTTCAGGATTCTTAGGGTATAATCCCAGCAGTGGAATTGCCAGGTCTAAAGGGAGTTCCATTTTTAGTTTTTTGAGAAAATTCCATACTGTTTTCCACAGTGGCTGCACCAGTCTGCGTTCCCACCAACAGTGAACTAAAGTTCCATTTTCTCCACAACCTCACCAGCAATTGATGTTTGTTGACTTTTTTATGATGGTCATTCTGACTGGTGTGGAATCATGACACCATTAAAGTCCTAGAGGGGAACATAGACAGGAAAATCTCAGATATTCCACTTAGCAATATTTTCACCAATATGTCCCCTAGAGCAAGGGATATAAGGGAAAAATAAACAAATGGGACTTCATCAAATTAAAAACTTTCTTCACAACTAAAGAAAACATCAGTAAAATCAAAAGGGAAACAACCATGTGGGAAAATATATTTCCTAATGATACCTTGCACAAAGGCTTGATCTCCAGTATATGTAAAGAACACACACGACTCCACTCCAGGAAGACAAACAATCCAATTAAAAATGGGAAAAGGACCTGACCAGACACTTCTCCAAGGAAGACTTACAGAAGGGCCAGAGACATATGAAAGGATGCTCAGAGTCACTGGCCATCCCTTTGGAATTTTTAGTCTGTGTTGTCCCACTGATCCTCCAGCAATTTTTCCATGACATTTCCAATTTTCCTACCAGGGCAGGGTTGTTCAGACTCAGTGGTGGGTGAGTCTCTGGTCTGGTAAACTGAGAGTCTCTTATTTGTTTATCTCTCCAATTTTGAAGGCAGTGGTTTGTCCCATGTTTTCTGACCTCTTATAGATATAAGTAGAGTTGTTTATCTTTCAGTCTACTGAAATTTTTACATGCTATTATATTGTGGTGAATTCCACTATGCAGAATCAGAAACCTAACCACTATTAAAATTTTTAACATTATTTCTGGCCCAGGCTAGTGTGGCTCAGTAGATTGAGCACCAGCCTGTGAACCAAAGGGTTACCAGTTTGATTCCCAGTCAGGGCACATGCCTGCATTGCAAGCCAAGTTCACCATAGGGGGCACACAAGAGGCAACCACACATTGATGTTTCTCTCCCTTTTTCTCCTTCCCTTCCCTTTTCTTTAGAAATAAATAAATCTTTTTAAAAATTATAGCAGTAATTCTGATACCTTTGAAAAACTAATCTACTTGATTTTCTAGGTATATCAATATGCGTTTATCAAATAATATACTCTTTTCTTACCAATATTTATCCTCCTTATTTCCTTTCTTTTTTTTTTTATTACTTTCCCAAAGTTTTCCAAAACAATATTTGAAAAGAGTAGAGAGGTATACTTGTTTGTTTTTAAAATTCAAGACATTGCCTATACTTTTGTTATTTGTGAGTTTTTGTTTTATAAAAGAGAAGCTCTTTACCATTTTTGACAATAAACTCCCTGTTAGTTTTATTGCACACTAAATTTCCACAACAGTAATTTTTGTTTTCTGTGTAAAATGAGCACATGTGTTTTGGACACAATTATCTCTATATAAGAACCAATCCAGGTTGTTTTTTTTTCCCTTAAGTCCATATAACCACCATTGTTAGTTTCTATGCTGCTGAGTACTTTCTTTGCTGATAAGTATAATTTCCTGTGTTAGTCTTGATTTTAAATAATTGTTAGGGAAGTCGGTGATGTGGGCTGTGAAAAAGTTCACAAAGAGAAGAAAGTGCAGAGAGCAAAGTTTTATTTTACTTTCTCAAGGTAGGGAAAGGATTGGGTGTGGAGATGTGCACCAGCACCAGCACCAGCCTCGAGGGGTTAGGGCTTTGGGCTTTTATCAGGTAACCAGGGTGGGGAGGGTTGTAGAGCAGGATGTTTCAGATAGGCTGTTACTTGTTTTGATGTTATCTTTGCATTCAGGGTCCAGTCCAGGTAGTTGTGGTCTGGTATGTCCTGTTCTGTAAATTCATGGAGCCACTGTGCCTTCAGGGTGCTTCCAGTAATTGTCTAGTCCTGAGGATAAAGGCTCATAAAACATTCAGGGTCAGTCATACCTAATGGAGTCAAGCTTGCTCTGGGAAAGAGGGACTGAAAAATGGGTCTATATCCTAATAATAATTGTAAGTGAAAGATGATGTAAGGTTTTTGAGTGGAGTTACATAAAGCTTGTGTGGATTCAGCTTATTGCTAATTTTGTTGTAGGTTTTCTATATTTGAGCCCATGTCAGTTGAACTTTTGGAGTTAAAAAATATTAATACTTTTCCCCCCATCTTCTAAGGTCTCCTGGCTGGGCTAATCATGAAATTAGCAGAGACAGATTAACAGGAGAAAATCAAAGTTTTAATACATGTGCACAGGTAATTAACATAGATGTGAAAATTCCAAAGACAGAGATAGCAACATTGGTATATGCAACATTTTTGGGCAAAGGAGAAGAAAGGAGAAAAAAGACAGGCAATGGGATCTTAGATTTCAGAAATGAGAATGGGCAATTTCTAGGTAGTTAAGTAAGATGGGAGCATACAGTCAGGAAAATCCTTGGTAGGTGGCTCAGAAACAATGGGACACAGTGGGTATCTAGCTAACAGGCTCTTGCCTGAAGCCCTCCTATTTACCATACTTAATTCAAATTAGGCTAAGGCTGTATCAGAAGATCTCCCTACTGAAGCAGGTTCTTTGTCTGAAACTCTTGGGCAGGAAAAGGGGAATGTTCAAAGGTTGTTTCTGACTCTAGTTTCTTAAGTAACAACTTAAAATCAATATCCCAAAAAGGCAGCTTAAAACTTTGGTTTTCTTCATATTTAATTAGGTTATGGAAGAGTGCTTGTGCCTTTTCTACTTCCAACACATTCGGAAATACTTGAAAGTTTTAGCATACTTACCACAAAGTGATTGGTACATTACTCAGTTACTAAGGCATCACTTCTGGAAGCCAAATTCTTTTGTGCATGTTCTCCAATTTCACTCACAATAATTACAGCTTCTATTTATTAATAAGTCACTGTGGATGAGGTCATGTGTAAAATGGATACCACTATTTTACTTATGAAGAAACTGAGACTTTATCTAACCCGTGGTCACAGAACCAAAGAATGGAAAATCTTGGATTTCTAGTCATGCTTGTTTACTTCTAAACTTTCTGCTCAAAACTACATGTAATGCAGCATTTCCTTTTCAGTGGCTGAAGGATATTTTCTTGAGTCATTTTCTCCACTAGCCTCCTTCACATGCCCTTTATCCTGGAATTCAGATTTAGGTATCACCTACAATCTTTCCCAACACTGCTAAGTGCTCTAACATCTCTAGTATGTGCTCAACTGTCTCCTTTTTCTAAGCTATGATGAAATGTTAAAGTCATTTTGTGTTTTAATCAAGGAAATAGAAGACAGTATTTGTATATGTGTCTCTGTGTGTGCATGTGTACTTGTGCACACCTCTTTTTGTGTGTTTTTGTTCCACTTGCTGCCATCTTTCCTCTCTCTGTTTTGTAGTTTTGATGGTGTTGGTTGTTCTTAACCCTTTCCTTTACCTTTACTTGTTAAGTTACTTATGGTGCCCCATGTAGTCACTTCCCAAAAATGTGTTTGCATTTATTCAAACTGACACCACTCCCATCCATCTGTTTTTTTCACTAAATTTATGTTGAAAAGCAGTTTTCTCATTTTGACTGCTAGTAGTCTTAATTCACATTGCATGTTAGATGACCTTTTAGTTAATGACGGTACATTAATGCCAATACATGTTTGAATGAATATCAGTACAGTAAAAAGGTAAGAGTTCTAAGAATTGAAAGATTTTTGTGTAGTCAAAAATCATTCAATATTTAACTACTTTATTATTAAAACATTTGAGATAAACTCTTTATTGCAGTATAATGAACTTAAAGAAATGATTCTTCTTCAAAGCTTGGAAGCCATATTACATTATGTGAGATGCAGGTAAATTTAATATAAATATAAAACACACAACTATATAACTTCCACATACAGATCACATAACCTCCACATGTAGATGTATTTTGATAAGCATTCATTTCAAATTGCTCAGAGTATAGTGAATATATGATTCAGATTCTATTCAGAAATGTCTAAAATTTAAAGTGAATGCCAAATGTCAGCAGGGTTGATAAATCAACACATACTAGTTATGAAGCCTAAAATATTATTATGTAACATGACTTCTATATTAGAGTTATTTGTGATTTCCTTACAAGGAGAACAAATTCATTTCACACATCTTGATCTTGTGGAATCAGAAATAAGCTAGGCTTTAAATCAGTCAGCCAAGGAACTGAAAAATAAAATTACACTATTTTGCAAAATTTATTGTACTTGTGAACATTTATAATAAAGTACTGGATTTTTTAAAATATAAACTTGGTACATTATTCATCATAATTTAACGGCTTAAATAGAAAGTATATCCCTTACTATTTTATATCGCACTCTACCATGTGTCTAATTGGTATATAGAGTGTTGAATGCCACTGAGCGTCTTCTCCCTCCAGTGTCAGCAACGTAGAAAATGACATATTTAGCATATATCACTGTACCATTTTCCTGTCTTGATTAGATGAGATAGTGAAGCCATCGTTTGAGCAGTTGGTCATTTTAAGATGGTGTCCCACTGAAAATACTTAAAATTACATGTGCTACTAATGCTTTATAGTACTGTTAGGGGTTTAATTTAATGGTGCTTGAGAAATATAAGTATCGTGTTCATAGCTTAAATGCTTGAAAACAAATTTTCGTCAGTTTGCAGTACCATGTTAATCAAATCAAAAAATCCCTCAGTCATTCAGAAAGCAGCTAAAAATGGACAGTTTATAAACAGTTTGTAGAGTAGGACAAGGAGGAAGTCTTTAAAATGTGTCTGCTGATAATTAATTTTACAACTCTTGAATAGAGTAATATGAAGACTTGTAGTACTGCATTGTAATATTACTGTATATTGGAAATCACTTACTTTCCCCTTCTTCAAAGGTTCCTCTTTTACAACTGAGGCTTAAAGAGAAATAAATGGATTTTAACTGGAGGTGGAAAATTTTATTTCATTTATTTTTTCTGATAATTGTTTCCTCTTTATTCTGAAGATATAAAGGGCCAGTCTTTATGTGGTTTCTTTACAACTTTAGTTGTAGGGCTTCTGTTCAGTTAGAATTCAGGAGGTTCTGAATAATGGTTGTTCTGTAGTTTAGTTGTAATTTTGAGTGATTATGGGAGGATGTGAGTACTACATTTATCTAAAACCACCTTCTTGACCTTGGAGATGGAACATTTTAAGTAAAACATTTTTTTAAAAATACAATCTAAATTCCTCAGCCTGACATTCAAAACTCTCACAAGCTAACCTTTACCAACCTTTTCAGATTTTTCATCCTTACTTATACATGAACCTTCCATTCTGATTTATTCACTTAATTTCAGGTATGCTTTGGAATTTCATATCTGCACCTTTGTTGATAATAACAGCATTTATCATATGCCATACATGTGCAAAGTACTTCCCATGTACTATCATGTTTATTTTTCACACCATCTCTATAACCTAAGTGCCCTTTTTATCCACACTTTACACATGACAGTTACAAGGTTCAAAGAGGTTAAGAATTTGCCTGATGCCACACAACTGGCAAGTGGTAGAACCAGATTTCCAACCCAGTTCCTTCTGATCCCAAATCTCTTGTTCTTAACCATGATACTGCACAGTTTTTACCCTTCATTCAACCTGGTAAACTTCTGAAAATAAGGCTGACCTACCTCATTTATTCAAACCCACTCAAACTTTAATATCTAAGTTAAGTGTAAACTCCTCTAAGAAGACATCCATTAATGACTCACTATACTGTCACATTCCTTGTTCTGAAACTATCATAACTCATATTGACCTTATGACACATAGATCACTTCTTACAGACTCCTTTGAATTATCTTTAGTTATCTGTTTACCATGTCAGATTTCTCTGACATAATTATAAGTAGAGATGCTGACATTTGTATTTCTGTATCTTCCTCAACACTTAACATTTCATTAGGTGTTAGTGGGTGCTGAATGAATCTGTGAGTGATAAGTAATTTACAGATAAGTAATTTTACACAGTAAAATAATATATGGATCAGGTTGTTAGAATATAACAGATATATCCTAGCCTGGAAAGTTTATAGGAAAAGGAAACACTACTATCTTTGATATAGCAATAGAATATTGTCAGGAAAATAAGTTGGAAAAGCAGTTTTCATTAGTGAATATAAAAGTTACTTTCCAAAAATGTAATGTCTTCTGCTTCTAAACTGGCTAGAAGAACTAATATTTATTGAGGACTTATTAGGCACTAAGTATATGAACCATTTGAAAGACTTTGTATACATTTTCCAAGACAATGTGTAACTGCTATTGAAACTGAACGAGTCGAAAGAGAGTTCAGATACACCCATGCGTGCTGTGAGTCAGTGAGAACTGACACAGAGCTTTGCAGTGGAGAAATTTTGACCATTTTATTATGAATGGCAACATCCAGGAGTACAGGAAAGTTAGTGCGCAAAAGCCTGCGGTCCCCTATGGCTTATAGACATGAGGTTTTCTAGAGTAAAAAACATGAGTAGTCATGAGTTATGGGTTTGGGGCCATGTGTTCTTGATTAGGTAAGCAATTGATTTCATC
The DNA here is from genome assembly GCA_004026545.1 of Mormoops blainvillei. NCBI lineage: Eukaryota > Metazoa > Chordata > Mammalia > Chiroptera > Mormoopidae > Mormoops > Mormoops blainvillei. The sequence goes on from PVJD01006275.1 coordinate 13,185, forward strand.
CTCCAGTCATCTGCTTCCCTCCTGTTGTCACCTTTTGTCTGGTTCTTGGAAGATAGTGGGGTGGTCATTGGCTCTGTGGGCTGAAAAACATCTTAACAATGTGTGTCAGTAGGTTATCTTGATGTACAGTGGTGGAAGCTATACACTTTGTGACTCTTATTCTTTGTATGTTATAATTATTTCTGCTGTCTCGGTTATTCATTTTTCCTGAAGGCTAATAGGCCCTTGGCTAAGCAATTCATTTGATGGTTAACAGGGTGCTACATGACTTTCTTCTTGTGGCCGTTTGTCCAAACTAGCTCACAAACCTATTTTGTATTAAATATTTTTTTCTGAGGGTACGAATTCTCCAGTTTCACTATCTTTGTTTTACTCTGATTAGAATATTGAAACTCAGATTAAGTAATGTTCTCAAGGTCAAACAGAATTAAGAGTTAGACAGATTTGAACCTAAACTTGGGCACTGAACAGTGCACAGGTTTTGTACCCCCTCAAGCTTTGATTAATAATTGTGTGAAACACCTGTGATGATTTTGTTGCTATCAGAGGAGATGGTGTTTGAGAACAGTAAATTCTATTACATTTTAAATTCTTTCCAAAGCTCCTTGTTATAGGATGACACCTAAATTGTATCAACCACTGCACTGCCACAGATAAGCCCTCATTTAAATATTAGTCCCGGCTGGTGTGGCTTAGTGGATTGAGCACTGGCCTGTGAACCAAAGGGTCGCTGGTTTGATTCCAAATCAGGGCACATGCCTGGGTTGCTGACCAGGTCCCCATCAGGGGGTGTGCAAGAGACAACCACACATTGATGTTTTTCTCCCTTTCTCCCTCCCTTCCTCTCTGTCTAAAAATAAATAAATAAAATCTTTAAATACTACCTCCTTTTTAAAGGCAGGCACACTCATTACTGTATGCTTCTATAACACCTTGTTCCTGCATCAATCACAGTAGTTTTTACACTATTGTAAGTAGACCCTTGTGGGTAGGCTGTGTTACCAATGAGAGGAAGTACCATGCACTACTTCACTTTGAGTTACCCCTTACTAGTACCAAAGGCTGGGGTAGAAAAAATAATTTTCTCTCTAGCTTTCTAAGTTCATGTGGTCAGGCTAATAATCAAATTAACATGAGATAGATTAACAGAACAAAAGGACAAAATTTATTATGGCTATACATGTAGGTGTTTCATAAGAATATAAGGCCCTAGGATACATTGGACATTTAAGGCTTACGTGCTATTCTGGATAAAGAAGGAGCGAGACAGAGCCTGTGATTTCAAAGGAAAAGTAAAACATTCTCTGGTATATAAGAGAGAACAAACACGTGGTGAACAAATTCTTGTTGGGCCACTCAGAAACAATGGGGCACATAGGAGAATCCAACAAACAGGCTTAACTAGATCTATCTCTGCCTGCCACAATTAATTCACATGTGCTAAGGTGAATATGCTAACATTCCAGTCCTGAAGCAAGTTTTTCTGTCTGAATTCCTTTAGGCAGGTAAAGGGGGAGGGTCAGGGTTTCTTTTGATGTTTTTGTTTAATAGTATTAACCAGCTTATTATTTTTTATTACAAAGGTAGTAATGGAAGTTTGTGAGCTATTTTCTTTTTTCCACAACATTGTATTAGTTTATTATTTTAAAAAATTAATACTGTCCTGACCAGTGTGGTTCAGTTGGTTGGGCACCATCCTGCTAAGCAAAAGGCCACTGGTTTGATTCCTAGTCAGGACACATGCCTGGGTTACAGCCAGTCCCCATTTGGGGTACTTGCAAGAGGTGGCTAGTCTATGTTTCTCTCACATGTTGATGTTTCTCTACCCCTCTTTCTCCCTCCCTTCCCCTCTTCCTAAAAATAAATAAAATTAAATAAAAATAAATCCTGTTTCCAACCATCCCCTTTGGCATCGATCCACTTGTTTTCTACATCTCTGGATTTTGTTTTATTTACTTATTTGTTTTTTTTCAATTCCAGATATAAATGAAATTACATGGTATATGTTTTTCTTTGTTTGTCTGACTTATTTCATTGAGCTTAATGCTCTTAAGGTTCATCCATGTTGTCTCAAGTGGCAAGATGTCATTCTTTTTTTTGCTGAGTAATATCCCACTGTCTATGTATACCACATCTTCTTTATCCAGTCACTTACTGATGGACATCTATGTTGTTTCCATATCTTGGTTATTACTATTAATGCTATAATGAACATAAGGGTGCATATTTTTTTGAATTAGTGTTTTTGTTTTCTTCAGGTAAGTACCTGGAAGTGGAACTAGCATAAAGTCAATATCCCAAAAGGCATTTTTTGGGATGGCAAATTTTCTTCCCCCTCAGTAGCAAAGTAGCTAGGACAGAGGAGGTGCTCATATGAATGCTGTCATTAGTTATCCATTAAGGTTGCTCACTAAGGTTGGTTGCTAGGGGAATATGAGTAATACACTCTGAAAAAATTTATGTTATGGTAGAGAAAAATATAGCAAAAGCAAAATAACTATGCTACTCTGCCAGAAGCAGTAAGTGCTATCAGAGACAACAAGCTGTTTGGTAAGATCAGAAAAGGAAGAGATGGCTTTTGATTGGGTCGTGTTGAGAGATTAAGATACTAGAAGATAGTTTAAAATATAGATTTTGGAATCATTTGGTCATCATTTAACAAACATTACCTGAGAACCTGCTGTGTGTCTGACACTGTTCTAGATTCATTTGGGGACAAACATAAGCCAGCCTTGCTTTCCCAGAATACAAAGTCTAGTGTGGGATAAATTCATACAATTAAGAAAATCATACAATTAAGAAAAGTCTGTAAGTAAAAATTCTAGGTATTCCTATAATGAAAAGGGAAATGTGACGATGCCAGTGGTTAGTACCTGGGAGGAGTTCTGTCCTCTGCCACAGATGGCAGAAGCAGTGGTGGCATGCCCATCGGGTGAACCTCCTTCTACCTACAGTTGGGGATCTGGGGCAGAGTAGGGAGGTTGCCGAGATGCTTACAGCTGCACCATGTACGTCACTGGTGGAGGGAGCCCAATGGGGCACTGAGCACATGCCTGCACCATGTACATTACTGAGGCTTTGGGTAGCAGTGGGGATGCCGTGCACATGCCTGTGCCATGTGTGCTAATTCAATACGTCACTGCCGTAGCAACCACTACTCCTACCGCTACTCAAAACCTCTGCCACTACTCCCACCACCGCTGATACTCCCAGCCACCTCTACTCCTTTTGCCGGTGCCCCACATCATGACTGCCAGTCACGTAGACCACTATCTTTCTGGTGAGAAAACACCAGGACTGGAGGGTATAGCAGCTGAAAGATCACAGCTGCAGCCAGTAACCAGAACCGGAGTGTGGAGGCATACCACATCCTTGGGAAATGGGGATTCGGTGTCAGGTCATTTGGAACAGGGACTGATGTGAGGTTTCCAGGACCAACACCTGAGAAGCCCAAGATTTATAATTTCCAAACCAGCTATGATCTGGTGTACAGAGATCTTGTTTGGAAAGACAAACACCTGTACATGCAGAATGGCATTTTGAGTATGTAGGAGAGAAATAAGCGAATCAAACCGAGGCCAGAAAGTTTCCAGAACTGAGAAGATGTATTTGACTTGATCCTCACCTGTGAAGAGAAAGTGTATGACCAGGTGATGGAAGAGCTGAATTGCAGAGAGCAGACACCCTGCCAGCCAGCGCACATGGTCAACCTGGACATTCAGGACAATGATGATGAGGCCATCTTGGGGGCATTCCTCCTCTGTGACCTCTGCCAGTGCATTCTGCTCATGGAAGACATGGAGGATGAGCTAGATGACCTGCTGAAGGACTTTGAGAAGTGTGGCCGGCACTTCCTGCTCACCATCTGCTTCTACTGACCAGCCTAGGCAGATGTGTCTCCCTAAGCTGTCTTTTTGCACTTCCTCTTGTTAATGCTTTTTCCTTCATGTTACTTTTTTTTTTGAGTGCTTCTGTTGGTGCAGTAGTGGTATCCAAATAGACTGTACATATGAGATGAGAAGATATAAATAAATGTAGATTAACAAGAAAAATTTTAGTTTCACTTTTACTTATGAGTGGTATATTGCTTTTGAAGTATGAAGAAAACACTTCAATGTTTATGAAGAAAAAACAGTTTAAAGTCACATGTATATATGTGTATATCTTTGAGCATTCCTCTCCTGTCTGGCTAGGATGTACAAATACCTGAATGAAAAGCAAGTGGCAGTATCTCATTATGAAAGAACCTACAATTGTCCAATAAACAACAACAAAAAAGGAAATGTGTCAACTGGTATAGAAGCTTCAGGGTATATCAAAGTGACCACATTGTTAATTGTAGACTGGATTATCTACTCTTTTTTTCCCTCAGTTCATCAGGCTCTTGGTTCACTTGAATCATCTTACACATTTATGACTGAGTGAACCTCTGTGTGAAGTTTGAAGATTAATTTACCCCTGAGGTATACTGTTTTCATGTAAATTGAATTTTTTTATATTGGGTTTCAATTCTAACAACATTTACTTTGATAAGTGGAGCTGGTATTAAAAGGAACTAATCAGTTTTACTGCGAAGACACTGAAAAGGTAAGGAAATAATTCCCTGGTCAAGCACTTCAACCATTTAATTAGTGCTGAGACAGAGATGTTAACCTCTAGTTCTTTAACTATGAAGTGGCAGAGCAACACTATTCATTACTGCTGTTCTTTGGATAAGGCTGAGAAAAAGCATTCTTATCCTGGACATAAGCAGTAAAGTCTGAAGCAGACTCAAAATGCAGCTTGCATTGTAAGTTCTCTGAAAGCTTGGTCACTTGGGTCACTAGAGCCAACTTTCCTGACAACTTAATTTGCAAGTTATTACCCCTTCAAATCAGCCATAAATGATCATTTTAATTAAAATAACATAATATACTGGAAACCTTAGTCATTTTGCTTTCATTTATCATAAATGGATTTGTTTTACATTTTTGCTTCAATTTAAACAGTATAGTGATTACTTTTGAGTACTCATGAATCACACTTTAATACAAATTACCTTACATTAAGGTAATCGGGAAATACAACAAACCTATCTTAGCTTAGTTGTGTATGTTATAGGGAACGATGATACAAAAATTCTTGGCTTCCTCTAGAGGCTTCTGATGTTTTCACAGACAAATGGCATGTGCCTTTAATATTTAAAGATGGAAATAGCAGTGAAAGTTAAATGGTAGACTTCGGTGGTCTGATAGGAAGCTTTGGTAAATGTTCAGTGTAATGAGTCTGTAATTAATCTAGAATAAACAGAGGTATGTATTCTCTAGACTAGTGTAGAAGTGAAATTTTGTATCATAACAAAGACAATATGTGCCTTATTTTTCTTTGCTGTGATTTCTGGTTGAAACTCAGGTTTTTAAAACATGGAAACAAACTAATATTGTTAACAAACTAAAGGGTTTGTTCTCCTCAATGCATTACAGCCCAGACTAAAGTGAACAGGAGTTTGCAGCAACGGAAGTAAAAGTTTATTTAAGGAAATGGCATCATGGCTGGAGTCACAAGTGAGTTAATGCTCTAAGACCTGACTCCCTGATGGCTTCTAGAGGATGAGTTTATAGGAGAAAAAAAAAATTAATCATGGTAACTAAGGGAATATTGGTTGTGTCTCTGGTTATTGGTCTGACCCAGGTATGGGGTAGTTGATCATTGCATCTGTTTCTGATGTGGCTATCGTATTGTTCTGTCTGCTTTTGCAAGAGTGCCCTAAGCTGGGAATCAAACTGGCGTCCCTTTGGTTCACAGGCTGGTGATCAATCCACTGAGCCACACAAACCAGGCAAAAATAATAGTATTAACATAATTATAATTGTGGCTTAAATTGTCTGTTATTTCCCAAATAATATATGACAGTAAAGGGGCATACACGTTTTTAATGGACACGTGTGTGTGTGTGTGTGTGTGTGTGTGTGTGTGTGTGTGTGTGTGTTTTTGGAGGAGTCAAAATTATCTCATTTCATGACTACATACTGTAATGTTCATGTGAACCTAACTTGCTGATGAAATGAAGTTCTTGAGGAGGTGAATGGTATAGCAGAAAATTGGACCAAAATAATTACCATTTACTTAAATCACTGAATCGATACAAACAAAGATATTAATTTAAAAACATTTCAACAAGGATATATTTAAAAATATTTGAGGACAAAAACCTGTTAGCTAAGTCTTTATTTTTGATATACTTATAAGTGTATCTTTGAGAAACATTATTTTTAACAATTATGCCTTAAAACTTTGTTCAAATTTTTCCGTGACTGATTCCTGAATAGCAAAATGCTCTAATGGTTCTTAATTAGCTCCATTGTGTTGTTTCACTATTAAAGTGAAATAAGTTTTTTCAAATATTTTCAAATGGTTAGTAAAACAAACTGACAGTGACCAGAGGGGGAGGAGGAAGGGGATAACTGGGGAAAGAAGGGAAATATGTACAAAGGACCCATGGAAAAGGACAGTGGGGTGGGGATTGTCTTTGGGAACAGGGGTTGGACAGGGCAGGGGAGAGCAATGGAGGGGGAAATGGGGACAACTGTAAGAGAACAACAATAAATAAATTTTTTAAATGACAATTAAAACACTCAAACATGATTTCTTTTATTTTTTATTTTATTTAACTATTTTTAATTTTTTATTGTTGTTCAGGTATTCTTTTGTCCATTTTCAACCAGCTACCATTTCCTCCCACCCTCGACCCCACCCCTACTTTACTTTGTCCATGATTCCCCCATGTAAATACCTTGACCACCCTTACCATTGTCCCCTGCCTTCCCCTACCCCCTCTCCTCAGTTCACTGTCAGTTTGTTCTACACTTCAATGTCTCCAGGTACATTGTACATGCTTGTTTGTTCTATTGATTAGTCTCCACTTATATGTGAAATCATATGGTATTTGTCTTTCAGGGCCTGGCATATTTCACTTAGCATAACTCTCTCCAGATCTATCCATTCTGTTGTGAATGGTAGGAGATCCTTCTTTCTTACCATTGCATAATATTCCTTTGTGTAAATGTGCCACAAGTTTTGATCCTTCATTTTCTGATGGGCACTTGGGTTGCTTCCAACACTTGGCTTTTGTAAATTGTGATGCTATGAACATTGGGGCACATAGATTCTTTTGAATTGATATTTCAGGGTTCTTAGGGTATAATCCCATCAGTGGAATCACTGGGTCAAAAGGCAGGTCCATTTTTAGTTTTATGAGGAAATTTCTTACTGTTTTACACTGTGATTGCACCAGTCTGCATTCCCACCAACCGTGTACTAGAGTTCCCTTTTCTGCACAACCTCATCAGCACTTGCTGTTTGTTGATTTGTTAATGGTGACCATTCTGTCTGGTGTGAAGTGGTATCTCATTGTACTTTTAATTTGCATCTCTCTAATGGCTAGTGATGCTGAGCATCCTTTCCTATGTCTCTGGTCCCTGTGTATGTACTCCTTGGAGGAGTGTCTGTTCAGGTCCTTTGTCCATTTCTTAATTGGGTTGTTTGTCTTCCTGCAGTTGAGCTGTGTGAGTTCTTTTTTTTTAATAGACTTTTTTTTGTATATTTTATTCAGTATGATATTACACTTGTCCCATTTTTTCCCACGTATATCTCCGCGGCCTTGCACCCCAATTGATCATCCCCACACCACTTAGTCCATGTCCATGGGCTGCACACAACAATTCTTTGGCTTTAATTTTCAACACTACTCCCAGACTCCCCCTGACCACTTTGTTTTTTGTTTGTTTTTATCAACATTTTCCTGCCACCACTTTCTCCAGCACCACCCACTCACACAATGCACTCTCAAACTTTCCTCCATTTGGTTTTGTTGATGGGTTTTTTATGCATGTTCCTTGATGCCCCTTCCCTTCCCTTTCCCCTGTCATGAACTTCCCTTCTCCCCTCTGGTTACTTTCAGTTTATTTTTTTATTTCAATGTTGCTGGTTATATTTTGCTTGCTTGTTTATTTAGTTTATTAGGTTTCACTTATAGGTGAGATCATAAGCTATCTGTCTTTCACTGCCTGGCTTATTTCACTTAGCATAATGTTCTTCAATTCCATCCATGCTGTTATGAAGGGTAGTAGCTCCTTCTTCCATTCTGCTGCGTAGTATTCCATTGTGTACAAAAATGTACAACAGATTTTTGATCCACTCATTTACTTGTTCAGCACTTAGATTGCTTCCAGTTCTTGGCTATTGTAAATTGTGCTGCTGTGAATATTGGGGTGCATAGGTTCTTTTGAAGCGGTGTTTCAGGATTCTTAGGGTATAATCCCAGCTGTGGGATTGCTAGGTCAAAAGGCAGATCCATTTTTAGTTTGTTGAGGAAATTCCAAACTGTTTTCCGTAGTGGCTGCACCAGTCTGCATTCCCACCAACAGTGCACCAGGGTTCCCTGGTCTCCACAACCTTGCCAGTACTTGTTTGTTGATCTGTTTATGATGGTCATTTTGACTGGTGTGAAGTGGTATCTTATTGTGGTTTTAATTTACATCTCTCTGATGGCTAGTGATGTTGATCATCTTTTCATGTGCTTCTGGGCCCTATGTATGTCCTCTTAGGAGAAGTGTCTGTTCAGGTCCTTTGTCCAATTTTTAATGGGATTGTTTGTCTTCTTATAGTGGAGTCATGTGAGTTCTTTATGTATTTTGGAGATCAAACCCTTGTCAGATGTATCATTAGCAAGTATATTTTCCCATATGGTTGGTTCCCTTTTCATTCTTCTGATGCTTTCTTTAGCCATGCAGAAGCTTTTTAATTTGATGAAGTCCCATTTGTTTATTATTTCCTTTATGTCCGTTGCTCTAGGGGACATGTCAGTGAAAATATTGCTGTGTGGAATATCTGAGATTGTCATGTGTATGCTCTCCTGTAGGACTTTTATAGTTTTGTGACTCATATTTAAGTCTTTTATCCACTTTGAGTTCATTTTTGTGTATGGTGTAAGTTGGTGGTTGAGTTTCATTCTTTTGCATGTAGCTGTCCAGATGTCCCAACACCATTTGGTGAAGAGGTTATTTTTACTCCAATTTATGTTTTTGCCTCCTTTGTTGAATATTAATTGACTATAGAGACGTGGGTTTATTTCTGGGTTCTCTATTCTGTTCCATTGATCTATTTCTCTGTTCTTATGCCACTACCAGACTGTTTTGATTGTAACAGCCTTGTGGTATATTTTGATATCAGGTATGGTGATTCCTCTGACTTTATATTTCTTTCTCAAAATTGCTGCAGCTATTCGGGATAGTGTATGGTTCTATATAAATTTTCGAGCTGTTTTTTCTATATCTGTGAAATATGTCATTGGTATTTTAATAGGCATTTCATTAAATCTGTAAATTGCTGGGTGGTATGGATATTTTGATGATGTTCACTCTGCAAATCCATGAACATGGTATATGCTTCCATTCATTTGTATCTACCTTAATTCCTTTCTTCAATGTTGTGTAGTTTTCTGAGTACAGTTCTTTTACCACCTTGGTAAGGTTTTCTTCCCAGGTACTTTATTACTTTTTTGTTGTTGCTGCTATAGTGAATGGAGTTTTTTCCCTTATTTCCCATTCTGATATTTCATTGTTGGTGTACAAAAAGGCCTTCAGTCTCTGAATATTGTCCTTGTATCCTGCTGTTTTGTCAAATTCACTTATTAGGCTGAGCAGCTTTTTGGTGAAGTCTATGGGGTTATCTATGTACAATCATATCACCTGCAAACAGTAAGAGTTTTATTTGTCCTTTCCTATTTGGATTCTTTTTTCTTGTCTGATCGCTATGGCTAGGACCTCCAATACTATGTTGAACTGATGACATGAAAGCAGACACCCTTACCTTGCTCCTGATCTTAGTGGGAAAAATTTTAGTTGTGGTGCATTGAGTATGTTGATGGCTGTAGGTTTCTCATATATAGCCTTTATTATGTTGAGGTATGCTCCCTCTTCTCCAACTTTGCTGAATGTTTTGATCATGAATGAGTGTTGCACTTTGTCAAATGCATTTTCCACACCTATTGATATGATCATATGATTTTTGTCTTTCCTTTTTGTTTATATGATGTATTATGTTTATTGATTTGCAAATATTGTAGCATCCTTGCATCCCTGGGATGTATCCCACTTCATCATGGTGGATGGTCATTTTAATGTTTTGCTGGATGTGATTTGCCAATCTTTTTTTGAGGATTTTAGCATCTATGTTCATTCGTAATATTGGTCTATAGTTTTCTTTCTTTGTGGTGTCTTTATCTGGTTTGGGGATTAGGATGATTCTGGCTTCATAAAAGGAGTTTGGGAGTCTTTCCACTTTTTAGATTTTTTGGAATAGTCTGAGAAGAATAGGGGATAGCTCTTGGTTAAATGTTTAGTACTGCCCTGGGAAAGCTTCTGGTCTGGGGCTTTTGTGTGCCAGGAGTTTTTGATTACTGCTTCGATTTCCGCAGATGTTGTCGGTCTGTTCAGGTTTTCTGTTTCTTCTTGTTTCAGTTTGGGAAAACTGTATTTTTCTAGGAATTTGCCATTTTACCCTGGTTTTCAAATTTCTTGGCATATAGTTCTCAGTAGTAATTTCTTACAGTCCTTTGTTTTTCTGTGATATCAGTTGTGATCTCTCCTCTTTCACTCCTGATTTTATTTATTTGGGTCCTCTCCCTTCTTTTTCTTGATGACCTTACTTACAGCAGGCTTGTTGATTTTGTTTATCTTTTTGAAGAACCAAATCCTGAATTTATTGATCCTTTAAATTGTTCTCTTAGTCTCTATGACATTTAATTCTGCTCTGATCATGGTTTCTTCCTTCCTTCTAATCACTCTGGCCTTTGTTTGTTGTTGTTTCTGCAGCTCTTGTAGATGTAGGGTTAGCTTGTTTATTTGAAATGTTTCTTTCTCTTTCAAGTAGGCTTGTATCAATACAAACTTCCCTCTCAGAACTGCCTTTACTGTGTCCCATAAGTTTTGGACAGTTTTGTGTTCATTTTCATTTCTTTCCAGAATTTTTTTTTTAATTTCTTGCTTGATCTCATTATTAACCCATTCATTGTTTAATAGCATGGCATTCAGTCTCCATGAATTTTAATGTTTTTCTGTTTTTTCTTTGAGTTTGTTTTCTAGTCAGGCCCTTGTGGTCCAAGAAGATGCTTGATATGATTTCAATTTTCTTGAATTTGTTGAGGTTTGTTTTGTTTTCTAACATGTGGTCTATCTTCAAAAATGTTCCATTTGCATTTGAAAAGAATTTGTAGTTTGCTTCTTTGGGATGAAAGTTTCTGTATATATCAGTTAAGTCCATTTGACCTAAGACATTGTTCAATGCCACAATATCCTTGTTGAGATTTTGTTTAGAAGATCTATCCATTTTTGACAGTTGGGTGTTAAAATCCCCTAGTGTAAGTGTGTTGCTGTCTATATCTTTCTTGACATCCTCTAAGATTTTCCTTATGAATTCGTGTTCTCCTACATTGGGTGCACATATATTTATAATGTTTATGTCTTTTTGATGGAGTCTTACCTTGAGTATTATGTAGTGTCCTTCAGTATCTATTTTTATGGCTTTTGTTTTGAATTCTATTTTGTCCAGTATAGGTATTGCTACCCTGCTTTTATTTTTCCCCTTCCTTTTGCTGGGAATATTTTTTCCAACCCTTTACTATCAGTCTGTTAGGTCTTTTCTTTTTCTGACATGGGTCTCCTGTAGACAGCATAGTGTGGGTCATATTTTCTTATCCATTCAGCTACCCTATGTCTTTTGATTAAAGCATTTAATCCATTCACATTTAAGGTCATTATTGAGAGGTACTTATTGATTATCCCCTTTGTACTGGTGTTCCTCTCTCTGTCACTCTTTTTCTTCCTCTACTTATAGCGGTCCCTTTAGCATCTCTTGCAGTGCTGGCTTCATAGATGTGTATTCTTTCACCCTTCTTTTGCCTGGAAAGCTCCTTATTTCTCCTTCCATTTTAATTGAGAGTCCTACTGGGTAGAGTTGTCTTGGCTGCAGGCCTTTGATTTTCATTACTTGGAATATTTCTTGCCATTCCCTCTGGCTTACAGTGTTTCTGTGGAGAAATCAGCTGCTAATCTTATCTTTGCACCCTTGTATGTTACTTCTTGTTTCTACCTTGCTGCTTTTAAGATTCTCTCTTTTTTCTTTAAAACTTGGCATTTTAATTTTGATGTGTCTTGGAGTGGACCTCTTTGGGTTGGTCTTGATTGGGACTCTCTGTTCTTCATGAACTTGCATAGTGTTTTCCATCTCCAAGTTCTGGAAGCTTTCTACCCTTATTTTTTGAAAGACAGTTTCTATCCAGTGTTCCTTTTCTTTTCCTTATGGTATTCTTATGATTCAAATGTTGTTACATTTCATGTTGCCTTGCATTTCTGTTAAGGTTTCTTCATGTTTTTTGAGTCCTTCATGCAGCTGCTCTACATGGGTATTTCTTTCTACCTTATCATCCAGCACACTAATTCAGTCCTCTGCTCACCCACGGTGTTTGTAATTCTGCATAGTGTATTTTTTATTTCAGAAATTCTATTGTTCATTTCTTCTTGGTTCTTGTTTAAGATTTCTATTTCCTTTTTCACACTGTTGTAATTCTCATTCAGTTCCTTGTAGCTGTCTGTGAGTTCCTTGAACATCATTATCACCATTCTTTCAAATTCAATATTTGATAGTTTGCTTGCCTCCATTTCATTCAGCTCTTTTAGTGGGGAGTCTTCTATTCCTTTCAATTGCTGGTTCTTTCTTTGTCTCCCCATTTTCAGGGATTCTTTTTGTTTGGTTCTGTGATTCCTGATACTCTGCTTTGCCAGCTATCTTTATGGTATGATCTTCTGTGGTAGGAGTTCTGAGGGACTCAGTGGTGTGGTCTCTTTGTTCTCCTTGTCTGGAAGCTCTTGGTTGGCCCTTTCTTGTGCTTGCGTGGTGTCTATTCTTTCAGTTGTGCTTTTCCTGTTGTTGGCGCCTTTGTTTGTAGGTTCTCTCCTCCTGTGGGTTTAATGATTTTCACAACTTCCACCTTATCTTGTATGTGATCAGGGACAGAGTGAAGGTGAGATGGAGGAAAATAGTGGGGGAGTCTTCTATGGGAATTAAAGTACTAACAAGTAGGGAACAGGTAGGTGATCCTTGGAGAAGTACCATAATAAGCGTGATAATTCACCCAAATAACCACTTTTTATAAAAGGTGAAAAAGAAATGAGACTCTTATTGGGTGTGGGGGAGAATGTGAGTTGACTCCAGAAAGCAGAATGCCTATGTGGGGTTAGATGGTCAGATATAGTGAGACTAAATGATAGAACTTGGGGTACTGTGGGAGAAAATAAAGTTAACCACAATAATAATGAAGCTCAGGAAGATAGCGAAATGGGCTAAAACCTGGCTTGGGTGCTCTGTGATATTTTAAACAATAATAATAAGGCAAGAAATATTTAATCTGAATAAAAAGAGTAAAAATTAAAAGACTAAGAGTAGTGTGTTGTTGGAATACAGGTTCAGTGTAAGAAGATAAATTAAAATGTAATAGAAAAGGAAGAACAAGAAAACTAGTCAAACAATGAAATCAAACAAAGGAAACTAAATATAAGAAAGAAAAATTAAATAATTAAAATTTATAAAATTTGAAAAAACAATAAAACAAAAATAAAATGCAAGTTTGGAAGGATATCAATTTGAATTTTTTTCTCAGTGGTTGGCATTAACCTTCTGATCTCTCTCTGGATCTGTCTTTGGTCCTTTCACAGGTCCAGGTCTTATTGTCTTACAGTTGCAAGAAAAATAAAAGGAAAAAAGAAAGAAAAAATCCTCCTGCTGACTTTTAACACACCAAATGGTTCTGTCCTCTTTCTTGGTGCCACACCCAGAGGGGGAATGGGCTCCATTTTTTGTTCCCTTTTGGTTTCTTTGTTTGTTTATTTCCAGTGGATTTGTGAGGATGGGTACTGTCTCTGGGCTGCCGTTTTCCCTAGTTCACAGTCTCTAGCTGACCCCTCATAGCTTTGCAAACACCACACTGCCCTATGTGTCAAGCCAGCACCTTCAATCCCCCTTGGTGTGTAGCCATTTGATTAGTCTGTGAGGTGCACCTGTGGGAGCAATGTGCATCCCTCCTCCTCACTCTGGTGGCTTGGGTACTGAGTGTGCACAAAGTCCTTTTTGGGCAGCTTAGTTCCTCTATTAAATTAAGTCTATCTGGGGACAGCTACCTCTTAGGCTGCAGTTGTCCTGCTTTGATCAGTCTTTGGGGAGCCCTTATTTGGAGCAAATCATGCCCCACCTCCTCCTCCTTCTCTGTGTTGCCACAGTGCACCAGAGGTCTTTGCACAGTGGCTGAGAGCCTTTTTTCGAGTGAATTCACCTTGTTTGCAGGCAACATTTCCTAACAACTACCAAGATTTTCACTCTGCCCAACTCTTACCAGTCCTGGGACTATCTGGGTCATGATCAATCACAACCCTTCTCTTCTCCTATTTTCTGGGGTTGCCCATCTCCCCAGTTTTTCTAGTACTGTCCCAGCCAGCAATCACTGTCTCAGCCAGCAATCACTGTCTCAGTTGTTGTGAGCCACCTGCTCTGTGTTTCCCACTGCCCAGGGACCAGTTCTCTACTGGTACAGGTCTGTGACTTCCCTGCTCTGGGAGAGAGGGAGTTGGTGAGTTACAATCGCTGAGTTGGTTCTCCTCCCAAGCTCCTGTGGTAGCCACTGTCCCTGGCAGGGACCACCGCAGCCAAATCTGTGGTACATGACCCAGGGACCTTCCCGACGCACTAAAAAACCTCCTTACCATCCGTTTTCTGTAGTCCTTTACAATCTTTGGCTTCCAAACTTCAAATAAGATGGAATTTCATTGCCTGATTGCTCAGTTCTTCAAAAGATCAGCTAGGTACCCCATTTGGGTGAAGGAGCAAGAGGGTTTAGCACCCACCTACTTAACCACCATCTTCTGATCCCCTAAAAATGCAGTTTCATTTACTATAGTATAAGGAAACTAACTCTACTCATTATTGTCTGCTTTTGGCTGTTCAGGTTTATGCTCTTAAATCATGATGGATTGAGTATTATTGAACAATAACTTGCCCAAATTTATAAATACTCCAATATTCTAAAATTATACTTTTTTTTAATTGTTTTTGTATTTCCTTATTTGGGGTTGGTCTAGTTCAGTGATTGTTCGAGTGGTGTAACATGGCACACTGGTGTACTGCAAGAATTTTTAAAACATGCAATACCTGATGAGTCAGAGGCTCTGACCTCTTTATCCCTTAGACTGTCAAATAAAAAATGACAACAGCCAAAATAACAATAGTGTGAATTAATCAAAATTATACCTAATTTTTGTCAGATTGGAAAAAAATGTTTTTTGCTGTTCCACAGAAATTTAGTAATTATTTTATGTGTGCCATGAGATGAAAAAGTTTGAAAATCATGGTGTAGTTATATTTTGGTTTCATTACCCTCTTAAAATTGCCTTTTGCTTTTCATCTAAGTTCATTATTTAAAATTCTTTTATCCTCATCTTTGCTGTTTTGGAAAAAGGTGTGTAAGGTTATTTTATATTGACTGTTTTTTAGTATACACATAATGCTTGTAACTGAATACTATGACAGTTATAATTTTGGCCCTTAATATTTAAGAACACCAATCTAGAGTTTGATATAGGCAATTTATGAGAAGTGAATAAGTTAGCTTAGTTTTTTCTTGCTGTTTAAATATTCATGCTTTACTTTTTCTTTAGAATTTCTGGTATATTTGCAAAATCTTTTTTTATTTCAGTTACAGGTCTCTTGAGAAACTCATTCTCTTCTTTTTTACCTCTGTATGTTCTGATTTCTCCTCATATCTCTATTTTCAATAATGACCTTCCTTTCATTGCTACAATTTTGCTAAACTCAGTTTCTAGGTTCTTGTTTGTATTCTTATTCCATTCCGTTCACAGAATTAAGGTCAAGGTCTCATAAATCCTCAATGGCTCTAATTTTCTTTTCTTTTTTTAAAGTTAGTGATTACCATATTTTATACGATGGAGGTTTTTATTCTTTGTTTTTAATCAGTTTACTTCTTCCAACTACTTATTTCAGATTTCCCATTTTCTCAAAATAATTTCATGTGCCCTTGTCTTTCTGTGCTTTATAAACTAGCTCTAGTTGTAAACCAGGTAGTCAGGGATCACTGAGTCTGAGCTTCCTTCTCCATACAGTCTCAATTGCTTCTCTCTTAGAATGAAGAAATGAAACCAAGGTTTACTTCTTTTGGTCCTCACTACTCCATTTATCTGTAATTGCTATCTTAGGATTTCCTCATAAATTCTGCATCGTCAGTCATTTTAAGTACTTAAGTACTTTATCTATACTTTTTTTTTTACTCCCATCACTGGATTGTCAATGATATAGAGAATTTCCCAAATTTTATATTAATCATATAAAGGCTATCTTAATAGTCCTGAACCCAGACACTTCTAATATTTATGAGGAAAAGTCTACTGGTCCTCATAACCACATTATTTTATGGTTCAAGTAAGTATGTAAGTGATTTAACTATGTCACTTCTATTTTAAACCACTTTTTCAATCATGCTTTTTTTAAAAAAAATATCATTTAGTAAAGGCAAATGTGATTTGTGCAATGTGAAATTGAAAGTTAATGGTATATGGAAAAATGAGCACTGAATAGTGGATTCTCCATCTATGTGGCTAATTTTATCAACAGAGGCTGTAAAATAGACAATGAAGCAGAAAACGCCAAGACTCCAGATGCCTAGGTTCTGTAGTACCAATTTGATCACTTATTTGCCATGTTTGAGTTAACCATGTTACACTTTTGTACCTCAGTTTGTATGAGGCAGTTAAAATAATTTCACATGTGTCTTCTAGCTTTAAAGTAGTTTCTTATTTTCATTATAAGAAGCAGGTTTGGATAAGAGGGCAGCTTCAGGGATCAACCTTGGTTACTGATCAAATAAATGGCTCATAAAAGCCAATTTCATGAAGAACTATTGTTTACTTGAGGTATCTGGGAAAGTTATAGAAAGCACTCATCCTCTTTGGACCAGTATTTTGGATTCAAATCATAAGTGAGTCAAGAGCTGTGAACCCTTATAAAATAAATGTTTCTTTTCTGGAAAATTAACCTTTTAAATTAATATGGCATCTACACTGCAATAGTCTGGAATTTACCTCTCATAGTTTATCATTTTATTTATGTCAACTTATCCCACTGTAGTGCTTAGAAACCATTAGATGTCATTGGCTCCTTAAAGATTCAGGCCTAACTGTCAAAATTCCATCTTATATTTCAATGAGATATACTTAACTGTACAATGTTACTGGGTGCTATTTCATAGATGTTACCATTCAGGCTGAAGATAAATACATTTTAGTGTTAAATGAGCAGAACCTGTTAAAATGATGAAATCAGAGGATTTCTTGGTCTGTTTGATCTGTTACTATGATTGTGATTTATTAGCCAAATTTATTTTCTGTGCCTTTCTGGCTCATGACACTTGAAAAAGAACACAATTACTGACAAATTTCATGAGAAGAAAATGAGTGGTTAAGCCAGAATAATCGAGTCTATTCCAGAGTAGCAAAGGAAATGTAATCTAGGGTATGCAAATAATGGTGAATTATGGGCAGTTCCAGAGAACAAAGAAAAGGAGTTTGCTTTTATAAAGAGAGGTAATTGGGAGAGGTGGTTTTGAATGAAAGTTCCTTGAGGAGAGCATAAGCTTGGGTTGTGGCAGTTTCTCATTGGCTGAGTTGTTGCTAGGTCAGGAAAAAAATCTTACTTCCTATTGTTGAGGTTTTGTAAAGTAAGATTCTTCCTGTTCAGGTGTATAAAGTTAACTACCAGGAGTGATATGTGTATGGGAACCCTCCATTTATGGCTTTCCAACTCCATTTACAATGAGGTTTTCATTTATTCATTTTCACAGTTCTCAAATATTAAAATGTTGACTTTACTGCCATATTTATATAGCCCAAGGAAAAAAGGATCAGAAATGAAACGTGTTTTGATGCACTTGCTGACCCTTTCTATAAAGGGCATTCATCTTAATGATATAAGTATAGAAACTTTAATGGCAGCATGGGTTGCATCAATAAACATTTTAATAGTCTACCTAGAACTATTTTTCTGATATTGCTAGTTTTTGACAGCACTATTGAAACAAACTGCTGAATTAAAAACTTCAATCTATTATGACATGATGTCATTCAATAAGTCAGTGAGTACTGAGTAGTTTAATACAAATTTAAAAACATGTTATGATTCTTACTAATTGACTACCAAAAAGTTGACCATGTAAGTAGCTCTTTAACTAGAAAAATAATCTTCTTGTAACACAGGATTGGTTCTGTTGTATTTAATATATCTCAGATTGATGAAATGTGTTGGCAGCGTCTTGAGAAATTAGAGTTTAGCTGACTATGATGAATGTGTAGCTTCCAAAGAGGCAGGCAAGCTATACAGTGATTGGATGACATGAAGAATTATGACAGAAATTCATTACACAAAGTTAAAGAGATCCACAAGGGAAATACAGGACAGAGTCATATAACCTAAAAATAGCAATAGCAATAAAAATAAGGAAATCTGGAGATGTATACAATTGTATGTATAGAAATTACACTGAAAGATTATCATATTCCATGCCCATTGTTTTCAAGGAAAAATATAAGCCTATCCCAGTAATCACATATCCGATATTAGCTGAAAAGGATCTTAGGTAAATGATTAAGTTTTAAGCAACTACTGCAGTCAAACTAGTTAGGAAAAAGATCATACTTAAGATTCAAGCAAGATGTTGCAATAAAGAAATGCTGAAAGATTATCCAAGATGCTGGAGGAGTAAGTTGATGCTACACTAACCTCCTCCCATGACCAATGTGGAATTACAACTAAATTGTAGAGAAATCATCCAGAATAACCAACTGAACAATATCTGGAGAGAAGACTTATAACCACAGACAGATAGAAGAAAACACTTCACCACAATCTGACTGGTAGAGTGCAGAGGAGATGTGACAGGGCTGACTGGGCTCCCACAGGCAGCAGCTGAAGTGTCAGAGGGAAATTTCAATGGCCAGGGGTTTGACCCTGAAAAGTATGGGGTCTAAACCACAAGCTGGGCTCCCCAGTCCACAGCACCAGAGCTGGACACGAACCTAGAAAACATCTAGCTATGAAAAATAGCGAGGTTTCTGTCTGCCAGGGAGAGATAGTTGGAGAAACAGAGAGACTCTTAAAGGGCCAATGTACACAATTTCATTTGCAGACACTTACCCTAGGACCAGTATAGGTGGGAGGCAGAGTGGACTAGAGATGCTTGAGCAGAGTCTGGGGATGGTGGCTTTGGGGAGAGAGCTGAGGGAGCAGCTGCAAGGATCTCCATTCTGAGTCATTCCCTATTCTGTAGGAGCTATGTTACTTAGGTAGTGCAGTCCCCTCCAAGTGGCATCAGCCTGAGGGGAAGCAATAGCTTTCCCTGCAGGAATTACCCTGCATCACCCTGTGGTGCTTAAACCTAATGATTACACATTGACTAGATTAATAACTGAAGGAGACAACCACAGACTGTGGATCTCGGGAGGTCTCAAACTGGCTGCCTAAGGCTAGACTAAGATATGATATGACATCACCAGGGTGGATCCAGAAAGAGAAGACAGTGTTAAACACTAGATTCTACTGAGGTGAATTCCACTGTGGTTTTCTTCGTGATTTGCATTATTTTCTCTCCCATATAGCTTTTTAACATTCATTTCTTGTCCTTCAAATTTGTTCCTGTTAGGTCACTAGTTTTTATATTATAGTTTATTTCAAGTCACATATTTTACTCCTCCCTTCTTTTACTCCAATTTACCTTTTTCTTTCCTCTTTTTATTTTCATTTTAAATTTTATTTTCTTTCTTCTACAACTTGTTTTAATTCTGTACTCTTACTATTCCTTCCCATTCCACCTTCTCAACCCATTTTTCTTGTCATTAGTCACCTCACGTTCTTTTCACTATTTTCATATTTCAAATCTCAAATTTTACCATTCTCCTTTTCTACTCAATTTTGTCTCCTTCTTTCCCTTTTTCTTTCATTTTAAATTTTAATTTTTCCTTGTCTTAGCCATGTTTTCATTCTTCACTCTTAGTATTCCTTCTCCCTCTATCCTCTCAAAATCATTTCTCTTTCCTTTAGACATCTCTTAAGTTTTGATTTCTTTCTTTTTGCCTTCTTATTCCCATACCACCTATATTTATCTTTCCTCATTTGTCATTGATAATGCTGTGGTGGATCATTTTGTCCAATTTGGTTCCTTTTTTTTCTCTCTCACTACATTTTTTTAAAATTTCTGTTTAAACCTAATAGTATATACTTCCTTTCTCTTACTTCATTCTACCTCTTTCTCTCCATTTTTATTTATGATGTAAATTTTAATTTCTCTCTTTGCTTTGTC
The DNA here is from genome assembly GCA_004026545.1 of Mormoops blainvillei. NCBI lineage: Eukaryota > Metazoa > Chordata > Mammalia > Chiroptera > Mormoopidae > Mormoops > Mormoops blainvillei. The sequence continues at coordinate 33,634 of PVJD01006275.1, forward strand.
TCTATTCCTTACTCTTATTATTGTTACTCCATCTACCTCTGAAAATCATTTTTTCTTTCAGTTAGTCATCCCGTATTCATTTTTCTTTTCTTATAAAAGTCTTAATCTTTTTACACCTTTATTAATAATGGTTATTTGGCTGTTGATAGTGAGATTGTGGATTGGGGTTACATTTTTCGGTATGAATTTGTTTCTTAGGCTGTTTGTTTTTTCTTCTGGCAACACCTTCACAGCAGCATATAAGACATGGTGAGCAGAGTGACTTTCATTCAGCTGGCCAGAGGGAGGGACCCACCAAAGAATGACCTAAAACCAGCTAAGACTCAATTACAACCAGAGAACCCACATAAATGGAATAAAGGGCATGCCAAGAGCATCAAGTTCAGGAGATTAAGGAGACTGTACCACTGTATCCCATAGGTCACCTATCATAAAAGGTCACACCTTGGAGACAGGGAGTCAAAACAGATCAATGTAAGAAGCAGAAACAAACAAGAAGATAACCCTGAATCAAAAGAAAAGGAGATGTCCCCAGAAAGAGCACTAAATGAAATAGAGGCAAGCAAACTATTAGAAATCAAGTTCAAAACAATGGTTATAAGGATGCTCAGCAAGCTCAATAAGAACTACAAAGAGCTACAGGGGAGCTACAAGGACCTTACTGCAAACCACACCAACATTAATAAATGCATAAAAATGCTCAATAAAAGCCAGGAGGAAATGAAGAATACAATATTTTAAATGCCAAACACAGTAGAAGGAATTAAAATCAGGCTAGCTGAAGCAGAAGATCAAATCAGCAAGCTGAAGGAAAGGGGATAAAAAAATTCCCAGAATAAAAAAAATATGAAAAATACTCAAAAAGAACACAGAAGGGTTAAGGGAGCTCCAGCAAAACATGAAACATAATAATAACTATGTACTAGGGATACCAGAAGGAGAAGAAAAGGAGCAAGGGATAGAAAACCTGTTTGAAAAAGTAATGAAAGAAAACTTCCCTCACCTGGTGAGAGAAAAAGTCAAGCAAGCCCAGGAAGCACAGAGGGTTCCAATTAGTATGAACCCAAAGAGGCCCGCTCCAAGATACATAATTAAAATGGCAAAATTTACAGACAAAGAGGTAATCTAAAAGGCAGCAAGGGAGAAACAGCTAGTACATACAAGGACAATCTGAATAGGCTCAACAAATGCACTATGAGGCAGAAGGGAATGGCAAGAAGTACTCCAATGAACAAAAATCAAAGGCCTGCAACAAAGACTGTTCAACCCATCAAGGCTCTCATTTAAAATGGAAGGCAAAATAAAGAGTTCCTCAAACAAAAATAATAGAGGCTAAAAGAATACATCTCCACCAAGCCAGCATTGCAAGTGATGCTAAAGGGACTGTTTTAAGAAATGAAGAAATAAAGAGAGAGGAACACAGGTACTCAAGGGAAAAAAGGCAATGAATAAGTATCTGTCAATAAAATTACATGTAAAGAGATTGAGTGCTCCAATCAAAAGGTACAGGGTAGCTGAATGGATAAGAAAACAACCTACATACATGTTATTTACAAGGGACCCACCTCAGAACAAAAGACCTACAGAGACTGAAAGGGAAGAACTGAAAGAAAATATTCAAAGAAAATATACATGAAAAAAAGGTGGAGGAGATATACTTATATCAGACAGATTAGATTTCAAAACAAAGGCCATAAAAAGAGACAAAGAAAGACACTTCATAATACTTAAGGGAATAATCCATCAAGAAAATATAACCTTTGTAAACATATATGCACTGAACATAGGAGAACCCAAATATATGAGGAAAACCAAGGAGGACTTCAAGAACAATGTCGACAGTAACACACTCATAGTAGGGGATTTTAACACCCCATTGACAACAATGGATATATCGTTGAAGCAAAGAATCGACAAGGATATTGTGGCATTGAACAACACTTTAGATCAAATAGATTTAATTGATATATACAGAAACTCTCACCCCAAGAATCAAAATATAGATTCTTTTCAAATACACAGGGAACATTTTCAAAGACAGACCACATGGTAGATCACAAAACAAGCCTCAACAAGTTCAAGAAAATTGAAATCATAACAAGCATTTTCTCAGACCACAAGGGCTTATAAGTAGAAACTGACCTCAAGGAAAAAACAAAAACAAAAAACAAAAACATTCAAACTCATGGAGACTGAATAGAATGCTATTAAATAATGAATGGGTCAATAATAAGATCCAGGAACAAATCAAAAAGTTTCTGGAAACAAACAAAAATGAACACACAGCTGTCCAAAGCCTATCGGACACAGTGAAGACAGTCCTGAAAGAGAAGTTGATAGCAATACAGACCTACCTAAAAAAGGTCGAAGCATTTCAAATAAACAACCTAACCTTACATCTATAAGAATTGGAGGAGCAACAAAAAACGAAGCTCAGAGTGAGTAGAATGAAGGAAATATTCAAGATCAGAGCAGAATTTAATGACGGAGACTAAAAGAACGACCCAAAGAATCAATAAATCCAGGAGCTGGTTCTTTGAAAAGATAAAGAAAATTGACAGACTCATCAAGAAAAAAAAGAGTCCCCAAATAAATAACATCAGAAACCAAAGAGGAGAAATTACAACCAATACCACAGAAATACAAAGTACTGTAAAACACTGCAATGAAGGACTATATGTCAAGAAATTTGAAAACTTGGATGAAATGGTCCTATTTGTCAAAACATAATCTTATAAACTGAATGAAGAAGCAGAAGAAGCACAAAGCCTGAATAGACGGATACAAACTAGAAACTAAAATAGTAATTAAAAACAACAACAACAACAACAAACAACCTCATGGCACACAAAAGCCCTGTACTGAATGTCTTCACAGATGAATTTCACCAAACATTTAAGGAAGAACAAACTAGTATCCTTCTCAGACTGTTCCAAAAATTCCTAGAAGAGGGAAGACTCCCAATCTCTTTTTAAGAGGCCACATTTATCCTAATTCTAAAGCCAGGTGAAGACACAACAAAGAAAGAAACTACAAGCCAATATTACTGATGAAATTAGATGCTAAAATCCTCAACACAATTTTGGCAAACCAAATCCAGCAATACATTAAAAAGATCACGCACCATGATCAAGTGGGATTCAACCCAGGGATGCAAGGATGGTAAAACATTCACAAACCAATACATGTAATATACCACATAAACAAATGAAGACAAAAATCACATGGTTATATCAATAGATGCTGAAAAAGTATTTGATAGAATACAGCTCCCATTTATGATAAAAATGCTTTGCAAACTGACAATAGAATGAGCATACTTCAACATATTAGAGACCTTATATGAGAAACCTACAGCCAACATCATGTTCAATGGGCAAAAATTAAAAGCTTTCCCTTAAGACATGAACAAGACAAGGGTATCCGCATTCACCACATTTATTCACCATAGTACTGGAAGTTGTAGTCAAAACAATGAAACAAGAAAAATAAATAAACATATCAAAACTGGAAAGGGTGAAGTAAAACACATTATTTGTAGGTGACATGATAGTGTACATAGAAACTCTATAGGCTCCACCAAAAAACTACTTGAACAAATAAGCAAATTTGGCAAAATAGCAGGATACAAAGTCAATACTCTGAAATCAAAGGCATTTTGTACATCAATAATGTAATATTAGAAACACAAAATAGGGAAAAAAATCCCATTTACTATAGCAACAAGAAAAATAAAGTGCCTAGGAATAATTTGACCAAGGAGGTAAAAGACTTGTCCTCAGAAAACAACAGAACATTGAAGAAAGAAACTGAGGAAGATACACATAAATAGAAACATATATTGTGTTCATGGATAGGAAAAAAACAACATCATTAAAATGTCCTTATTACTGAAAACAACCTATAGATTCGATGCAATCCATATTAAAATATCAATGACATATTTCACAGATATAAAATAAGTATTTCAGAAGTTTATTTGGAACCTAAAGCAACCCTGAATGCCCTAAGCAAACTTGAGAAAGAAGAACAAAGTAAGAGGGAACACAATACCTGATATCCAACTATATTCCAAGGCCATTGCAATCATTAATTGACCCAAGTCTCTATGGTCAATTAATATTTGAGAAAGTGAGAAGGAAGATAAAATGGAGTAAAAATAGTCTCTACAACAAATAGCATTGGCAGGACTGGAATGGTATATGGAAAAAAAATTAAACTAGACCACCAACTTACACCATAAAGCAGAATAATCTCAAAATGGATAAAAGATTTAAACATAAGCTGTGACACCATAAAGGTCCTAGAACTTAGGCAGTGAAATTTCACATATCCCACACAACAATATTTTCACCAGTATATCTTCCATGTCAAGAAAAATAAAAGAAAGAAAAAACAAATGGTACTATACTAAATTAAAAAGCTTCTACATGGCTAAAAAAAATCATCAAAATGAAAAGGGAACCAAGCCTATGGGAAAAATATTTGCCAGTGATACCTCAGACATGGATTTGATCTCCAAAATAGAAAGAATTCCTATAACTCAACATTAGGAAGACAAATGATCTAATTAATAAGTGGGTAAAGGATCTGAAAAGACACCTCTCCAAGGAGGACATACAGAGGGTCCATAGACACGTGAAAAAATGCTCAACATCACTACGCATCAGAGAGATGCAAACTAAAACCACAATGAGATACCACACCACACCAGTTAGAATGGCCATCGTTAACAAATCAACAAACAGCAAGTGTTGGCAAGGATGTGGAGAAAAAGGAACCTTAATATACTGTTGATTAGAATGCAGACTGGCACAGCCACTGTGGAGAACAGTATGGAACTTCTTCAGAAAATTAAAAGCGGAACTGCCTTTTGATCCAGTGACTCACCTGGTGAGATTATACTCTAAGAACCCTGAAACACCAATTCAAAAGAACCCATGCACTCCGATGCTCATAGCAGTGTTATTTATAATAGCTAAATGGTGGAAACAGCCTAAGTGTCCATCAGCAAAGAAGAGGAAGTTCTAGTCAAGGCACACTTATAAATGACCTATGGACATGGACTACAGGGTGGGGATTGACTGTGGGAATGATGAGTGTGTGGGGCAGGGGAGATCAATGGGGGGATATTGGGACAGCTCTAATAGAATGAAAATTTTTTAAGAAGAAGAAGAAGAAGAAGAATAAGAAGAAGAAGAGGAAGAGGAAGAGGAAGAGGAAGAGGAAGAGGAAGAGGAAGGAGGAGAAGGAGAAGGAGAAGGAGAAGAGGAAGAAATATTAAGAAACCCTAGCTGGTATGTCTCAGTGGGTTGAGTGTAGTTCTTTGAAGTGAAATGTTACCGGTTTGATTCCCAGTCAGGGCTAATGCCTGGCCTGTGGATGAGCTTCTCAGTGGGGATAATGCAAGAAGCAACAGATTGATGTTTCTCTCCCTCTATTTCTGCCTCCCTTCCACTCTCTCAACAAATAAATAAAATATTTTAAAGATTTTTAAAAAGGAAATGCCAAGTTTTAGAGAAACTCAATTTTTGTTTTTACAGGTTTTGATTTAAATATTTGAATTTTACATGTATATTGCCTTGAAATGTTAGACAACTGGTCATTTTAATGGCAGTATTCAAATATGTGTGGGAAAATGCTTTGTATTGCCATGCCCTGTTAACATGAAAAGACTACAGAATTTTCTGAGGCAGGATGTTGATAATAAAATTTATATCTACAGTGTGTTTGCTGAGATAATGGCTAGTATTTTACTTTGTTATCTAAGTTTAGATGTTTACTTGAATTGTGTGTTCAAACTAACTCTTTGAAAACATGTCAAATTTTATTTTTTATTTATTTTTTACAATTGTTATTGATGAGAGAGAGAGAGAGAGAGAGAGAGAAAGAGAGAAAGAGAGAGAAAGGGAAACACCGATATATTGTTCCCATTATTTATATATCCATTAGTTTATTCTTGTATGTGTCCCCTGATGGGGAATTGAACTTGCAACCTTCATGTATCGGGATCACACTCTAACCAACTAAGCTACTCAGCCAAAGCAACATGTCAAATTTTAAAGCATGGCACAAGCATATAATCTTTATTTATAGTTTCTCTACTTTTACTTACTCTGGTTTTCTTTTTCTCTAAAATACCTTATTTTTTAGAGTAGTTGTTGGTTTATAACAAAATTGACAGAATGGTAGGGAGATTTCCTGTATACTCCCGACCCCTACACATACAGTCTTCTCCATTACTAGCATCATTTACCAGAATGGTACATTCTTTTATTAAGAATGAGCCTACAATACTATGCAGCAGAAAGAAAGAAGGAACTCCTACCTTTCGTGACAAATGGATGGAACTGGAGAGCATTATGCTAAATGAAATATGCCAGGCAGTGAAAGGAAAATACCATATGATCTTACCAATAAATGGACCCTAATCAACAAAACAAACAAATGAACAAAATAGAAACAGAGACTTGGGAATAAATAGCAAATTGACAGTGACCAGAGGGGAGGGGAGAGGGGCATAATGGGGAAGGGAAGGGGCAAACAAAGGAACATGTATAGAAGACTCATAGGCATGGACGATGTGGGGGATTGACTCTGGGAGTGGGGAGGATGGAGTTGTGGTGAGCAATGGGAAAAAGGCATGGCAAATGTAATCGAGCAACAATAAATTTTTAAAAAAACAATGAACCTACACTGACATATCATAATCACTCGAAATCGATCATATACCTTAGACCTCACTCTTGGTGTTGTGCATTCTATAGTTTCGGGCAAATTTATAATGACATGTATACATCATTATAAAATCATATAGGCTATTTTCACTGCCCTAAAAGTCCTCTGTGTGCTCTACTTATCTCTATCTCCCTCTGGAAACCACCAATGCTGTAATTGTCCCTATAGTTTTGCTTTTTCATATAATTGGAATAATTTAGAATGTAGTCTTTTCGGATTGGCTTGTTTCACTTAGTAATAGGCATTTAAGATTCCCGCATGTATTTTCTTAAATCCTCACTCAAGGATATGTTTATTGATTTTAGAGAGAGACAGGCAGACAGACAGGTAGACAGAGAAACATCAACGTGAAAGAGAAACATAAATCCATTGCCTCCCGTATGTGCCCCAAATGGGGATCGAACCCACAACTTAGGTATTTTCCCTCACTGGGAATCAAACCTGCACCATTTTGGTGTACAGGACAGTGCTCCAATCAATAGACCCAGCTTACCATGTCTCCCCCTACATCTTTTTATGACTTGGTAACTCATTTCTTATTTGCTGTAAATATTCGTTGTTTAGATGTATCACAGTGAATTTGTCCCTTTAGCTCCTGAAAGACATCTTGCTCTTTCCGAGTTTTGGCAATTACGAATGAAGCTTATATAAACAAATATGTGCAAGTTCTTGTGTGGACATACGTTTTCAACTCCTTTGGAAATATCGAGGTATTCAATTACTATGTCTTATGGGTAATTGTAAGTTTAGTTTTGTAAGAAATTGCCAAACTGCTTTTTGATAGCGGTTGTAGCATTTTGCATTCCCACAGACAATGAACGAGAATTCCTGGTAATCCTTGCTGGCATTTCCTGTTTTCAGTGTTCTGGATTTTGACCTTTTAAATAAGTATTTGGTGGTATTTTATTATTTTAATTTGTATTTTCCTGAAGATACACGATGTGACATCCTTTCATATTCTTATTTGACATCTATATATCTTTTTGATTAGGTGTCAGTTAAGGTCTTTGGCCAGTTTTTTAATGGGATTGTTTTCTTCTGTTGAGTTTAAAGGGTTCTTTATATATTTTAAATAAAAATACCTTATCAGATGCGTCTTTTGCAAATATTTTCCCCAGTCTGTGGCTTTCTTCTATTTCTCTTCAAATAGTTTTTCACAGGGTAGAGGTTTTTAATTTTAATGAAATCCAGTTTATTCATTATTTCTGAAAACAAGGAGTGCCAAGGGCAGGAGAAAGATCAATGTCTTAGTTCAAGCAGTAAGGCAGGATGGCTGAAGCTGACTTTCTCCTTCCTTTGTCTTTTTGAAATATTTAGACCCTCAACAGATTGTATCATGCCCACCCACATTGAAGAGGGCACACTGCTTTACTGAATCCATCATTGAAATACCCTCAGACACACTGAGAAAAATGCTTAGCCAAATATTTGGGTGCCCTATGACCCAATCAAGTAGGCACATAAAATTTGCCAGCACAGCTATCAGGTTAAACTGGTGTTTATAACTACTAGTATTTGTATTTGATATTGAATTAATATCCACTGAACTAATGAAGTTCTTAGTATTTAATAGTCATGAAAGTTATACTTATCTGATAGTATATATGCCATTATTAGATTTAAAAAGGAATCTAGGATATCAGGGGGTGTACATGGGGTATTACAGTTATAGATGGAATATTAATATTTTGTATGTATTTATTTGTTGCAAAATTTGAAGACTTTTCAACATAAAACAAATGTCCTGAAGACTTTTGCATATTTTTTCTTATGGGGTAATATATTAATTCTTATTACTGCTGTAACAAATTACCACAAGCTTCATGAGTTAACGCAATCTATTATTTTAGAGTTCTGGGTGTAAAATGGGTCTCATTGAACTAAAATCAACATGTTGGCAGCGCTGCAATTCTTTCTGAAGACTTTAGGAGATAATATGTTTTCTTAACTTTTGCAACTTCTAGTGGCCACTTGCTTGCTTTGTTTCATGGTCCCTTCCTCCATCTTCAGAGCCTGCAATGGCTAGTCATTTTTCATGATATTGTATATTTGGTACTGATTTTTGTCTCATTTTTCTTCATTTATGGACCCCTGTGATTACATTAGTTTCATTCAGATAATCAAGCATAATCTCCTTATTTTAAGTTCAGTTGATTAGTAACCTAATTCTATAAGCAACCTGATTTCTCCTTTGTTATGTAACATAACCTATTCATAGGTCCTGGGAATCAGGATGTGGACATCTTTGGTGGTGGTATAATTAATCTGCAATAAATTACTACAGACTTAGTGGCTTTTAAGAACAGAAATTTATTCTTTCATAGTTCTGGAGGCCAGAAATATGAATCTGACTCATTGGTCTGAAATTAAGGTGTCAGCAGGTCTTCACTGTCTATGGAGTCTCTGTGGAAAATAATTGCTTTCTTACTTCTTCCAGGTTGTGGTGACTGCAGTCATTTCTTGTCATGCTTGCTTTGTGGCTACATCACTCCAGCCTCCACCTCCATGGTTACATCACCTTCTCTTCTGTGTGTGTCAAATTTCCCACTGCCTTCCTCACCTGTTATTGTATTTAGGGTTAATACAAAGATAATCTGGATAATCAAATATAATCTCTCTATCTCAACATCCTTAACTTAATTACACCTGCAGAGAACTTTTTTCCAAATAAGACTGCATTTACCCATTCCAGGGATTAAGAACATATATCTTCAGGCGTCTATTATTCAGACTACTATACAGAGTCTTAGAATTTGTGGAGTTTGTAGAATCCAGTAGAGAAATGGGAAAAAAACTGCTTTAGAATACTCTATTTCCTACAGTTTTTGGATCTGTGATAAGCCTTCAACCTTTAAAGTCAAAGAGTATAGCCCTGGCTGGTGTGGCTCAGTGGATTTAGTGCCTGCCTGTGAACCAATGGGGTGTCTGTTCAATTCCCAGTAAGGGCACATGACTGGGTTGTGGGCCAGGTCTTCAGTAGGGGGAGGGCAAGAGGTAACCACACATTGATGTTTCTCTCCCTTCAATCCCCTCTCTAATAATAAATAAAATCTTTTTAAAAAAAACAATGAATGTAAAATAACAATGAATATGAAGTAACAATAAAAGATAAATTATTGACATGAAATGGTAATATAAATTACTTTCAAGTACTAAAAATACAGGTTAATTCAAGGTACTTGTTAACTTTTGGAACATTCCTACTGAAAAAATTTCAAGTACCATTAACTCTACCCTACCATGAAGGTCATGAAAGAGATAAATTGGCATATTGGCAACTCTTATTACTCTTTCTGACCTCACTTAACAGTTAGCTCAATGTTTCCATTTTCTGGACCTTTCTATCTCAGGACAAGTGACATGTAGAAATTTGGGCTAGTTGTCTATGATATGCACCATTCTCTTCATCGGACTAAAACAAAATCAATTCTCAAAACATTGTATACTTCGGTGGGGCATAATCCTTCTTGAAGTCCTACAAAGTTTATAAACAATGTTCTCCACCTCTACAAGTGTCTACATTTTGTCACGGAGGTAATATCCTATGGTTACTACTCAATTCTGATTGAAGATTAACATAAATCCCAATAGTTTGCTTATGATCATTTTTGTCATGAAATATGTCTGTTCTACTCCTAACCTACCTATAGTGTGTATGTTAAATCCTTTTTTAAAAAACACAGCAGACAAAGGTGCCAGTCTTAATTTCTAGATATGTATATGTTTTCTACTTCATTTGGGTCTCCGCTTATCTTTAGACATAATACTCTCTTCTTTCAGTTACTCCCTTTGAAAGGAACAGTTTCTCTTCTCTCCTACAATGCTATTAATGATAGGAGGAGTTATGTGTATGTGTCAGAACAAACAGAAAAGGCATGGAATCACAACAGAATAATAGGGAACCTGTTATATAGAATGTGTATACAACTGAAGTAAATGGTAACCCCTGATAAAAAGTCATGCATCAGTAAAAACAGGGATGGAATAAGCCACAAGTGGAAATTTTGTGAGAATTAATGTAAAATTGATCTGAGGTTTTATCAGAAAGTCTCAACTGTAATGAAGTTCATTTGCATAGGATGAGAGATCCTGTAATTTCAAGTCTTGTGAAAGAGGTTGTAATCCAAAAAAGAACTAAGATTTCTTACAAATATTGAGACACATATCTAGGAATATATCTAGCAGTTCTTCTAAACATTGCATATGAGAACACTATTTATTTTGCTTATATATTCAATTAACATTTTCTTTAACTTCTTGAAAAGTTTTACCTCTTTGTCATTGATGCAGTACATTTAAATGCTGCTCTCCTACTTTATGACATTCTTTTGATTAATTAGATTCATTTTTAATATACTTTTATCATTGTACTCTTGAAAATTCTCAGTTTGAGGAAATTTATATACTTATTTATTTATATTATTTAATTACAGTTGTCCCCATTTCCCCTCCCCCATTATTCTTACCCTGTCCTATCTATACCACCTCCCGCTCTCAGCCCTCCCCCCATTTTCTTTTTCCACGGATCCTTTATACATATTCCTTGATGATCCTTCCTCTTCTTTCCCCAGTTATCCCACTCTCCCCTCCCCTCTGGTTACTGTCAGTTTGTTCTTTATTTCCATGTCTCTAGTTCTATTTTTCTTATTTGTTTGTTTTGTTGATTAGGCTCCACATACAGGTGAGATCACATGTATTTGTCTTTTACCGCCTGGTTTATTTCACTTAGCATAATGCTCCCCAGTGAGGAAATTTATTTTTTATTCTTATATATTTTAAATGAAGGATAAATTATAGTAAAGCATTTTAAACTATCTCCATTTTGCATTTTAATGATGAATGAGGCTGCTCAAATTTTCTTTGTCCTGGCATTGTCTTTTATTTAAAGATTAAATAATTTAAGTAGAATATGTGGGAAAAAAGAGGTGAAAAAAAAAAGCTGTGCTCAAAACTGCTCATAAATAAATTGACTTATGAATTTATTACAACTGCTATATCCTGTTAGGCATTGTATGGAATAAGAGCCATGAGAACATAGTCTTGAAGCAAATGATTTCATTAAAAATTATTTTCTGCATGAGATGTTAAATAGTAAATAAAAATGATGAGATATCTGATGAAATTCCCTTATCAGTCAATCAAAAAAGGTGATTCATACCTTACACAATCAGGTAGGTGAAATTTTAAACATACTAATCTGCATACTTTCTGACCCATATCTACTTTAACCATCAATAAAAGGTCAGATAAGCTCAAGGACTGCTAATCTCTACACTTTTTTTTCCACCTTGCTTTCGTTAGAAGTTGCTTATTTTTCCCCATTATTTTTGCAGAAGTGCTTCACTTGATATATCAGTGATTGAAAACTACATTTTCAGCCCAGGCACTAAAGTGGAGCATTTATTTGAAATACCATAGGTGCCAAAAGTAATAGTGACAAAATCATCTGACAGATAAGAAAAAAGGAGAGGCATTTTTCTTTTTTGGTCAAATTAAAAATATCTATATTTGGAAGTAGGTGTCAGGTATTTTGTGGATTTTTAAAAAAAGATTATAATTATTTCTTTTCTTAGAGAGAAAGGGATGTAGAGAAATATCAATGTGTGATTACCTCTCTCGTGTCCCCTACTGGAGACCTGGCCCACAACCCAAGCATGTGCCCTGACTGAGAAGCAAACCCATGACTCTTAGGCTTGCAGACTGGTGCTCAATCCACTGAGCCACACCAGCCAGGGTTATTTTGTGAATATTTCAATTTTTAGATGAAGAAATATAAAATAATTTAAGAAGAAAACATTACTGTTACTGAGAAGCAACCATTTTTATTTAGAAGATAGGATCTGAAATTTAAAAGAAGCCTTCTATTTGTTGCTTAAATATTCTGAAATAACAAAATTATAGGTTTCAACAAAGGAAAGCAGATGCTTCTGCCTATTTTCCTTTAAGAAAATGTGAATGTGTATGATGTCCTTAGTCAAATGGTGAACCTCCATACGAAGTATTCACTACTTTCATTGATGTGGGGATTATAAAGATTACATTACGGAGCTCTTTAAAAGATGAATTAATATTTTCTTCACAAGTAGATGTTCCTACTGTACCACATTTGCATTTTTTTAGTCAAATGAAGCAATAAATAAATGAGATAATAGGACAATTCAGTGTTCAAAACTTAAAAAAGACTTGAAATTGTGAATTTTATGCTACTGGAGATGAATTTTATTAATAAAATGTAATTTTGCAGAGAATTTCCAAGAATAGGAAGAGCTATGGCTTAAATAAATGCTGAATATATTTGACTTTTAAATGAATCCACATGGAAGAAAAAACATCAAATTACTAGATTTTAAATAGCAAAGAAGACTAACTGTACCTTTGTGGTACCAAAATAAAATTGTAGTAAAGGAAAATGTGTAATATTAAGTAGCATAGAGCTTTCCTATGGAAATAAATATTACATGGACAGAACCTGAATTTTTTCTGGTTTCTTTATTCAGTTAATCATATTTCAAGCTTAAATATTGCTTAAAAAAACTAAAGAATGAACTTTCACAAGGCCTCTGATTGATTGCAATCATTTAACACACATAATATTAAGATTCTAGGATTATGTTGATTAAGGCTTGAGAATTTTCAAATCCACAGCAAAAGAGCACTTTATAATTTAACCAACCATTAGAGGAATTTTTGTGGGGGAAATTTTCTTAAATAAAGACAACTTTCTCACTGTGATATGAAAGGGGTTTTCTGGTTGAAAGATGTACAGACACACACACACACACGCATACACACAATTTTTATCTTCCCTTGTTAGAAGTCTAGTGTTTTGAAAGCATTAAGGCTTGAGAAAAGTTAATACAAATAATAACCTAGTAAGTGTTGAACATGAAAGGATACTATTCAGTTTAACCTAATGTAATTATCAATTTGATCACCATAAAACGGATGAATTTGGTTCACCTGTGGTTGACCACCTATAAACTATGAAATTAGCTTTTTCCAACAAATAGCATTAGTGAAGCATGCTGTTAATTTGCAATTGAACACTTATTTTCACAAGATATGACTCACTGAACTGCAAGAATGGCCTGAAAAAGTCAACATTCTCATAAGCCTAACTTGCTACCATTGGATAACCAAATGATGATGACCAATAATACAGTGTTAAACAAATATAAGAAGTATCTTTGTCAGTAAATGACTTGCTTTACTGATGATTTCAAATGTGATTTGTCCAAAAGATTCTTGAAAATAATTTAAGACTGTGTTGTTCATCACAGAAATAATTATCAGTTCCGTAAGCCTGTTCCTTAAGGGAAGGTTAGTTTCTGCTTGGCACACATCATGTAACTTCATGATCCACAAAGCAAGTGCTGATATCTGTCAGTATTTTGAGTAATAGCTGTTAGATCATCCTAATGTTCAGTCAACTGGGAGCTTCAGAATATTTGGAAAATGAGTTAATCAGTCATGATGGAAACCCACCAAAGACAGAGTCATGTATTTTCTTCTAAGATTAAACCAAAATATAAATAAAATCAATGTTATTTATTATTTAATATTGGTTTCAAGTTTACTATGAATATATACTACATTCATTTATTCAAAATGATAATTTTGAATACCTATTTGATATGAAACACTCTGTGACAATGAATATGACAGGCAAGGACCCTATCCTCATAGAGCTTATTGTCTACTGAGAGAGACTGATGTTAAGTAACTAAATAAAACATTTAATTACAGTTAGGGAGAGGTTATTAGTTATGAGGTAATTAAATGCAAAACTACAAAATAATGTAGTGGTGGGGGAAGGCAGCAGAAAAACATACTTTATTTTTTAATCGTTATTCAATTACAGTTGTCCTCATTTCCCCCCCATTACTCCCCACTACCCATCCCACAATCCACATTCAATCCCCCCATTGTCTTTGTCCATGGGCCATTTAAACATGTTCCTTGATGAACCTTCCCATTCTTTCCCCCATTATACCCCACCCACCACCCCCATATGGTTGGTTCCATTTTCATTTTGCTGATGATTTCTGTAGCTGTGAAGAAGATTTTTAATTTGATGAAGTCCCATTTGTTTGTGTAGAAAAATATACTTTAGACAGAATAGAAAGGGGTTTTCCCTCTAAGGAAGTGACATCTAAACTGAGACATTTGGGATAAAGTTCAAACAACCTATTGAGATCTCAAGGGATGGAACCAATGATTAAAGATCCTTAGGAAGAAGGAAACATCTATGTAAAGACATTGAAGTGGTAGAGAACTTGGCCTGTTCCAGAAGCCTAAATGTGGCCAGTAGGTTTGTAGCAGAATCAGCTATTGCTGGGGATGTGTTTGGGCAGGTAGACAGAGCTCAGATGCAAGTAGGTATTATAAAGCATGCAATTGTTGTGGGCATTAGTGACTTGGACATTAGAGAATTGGGTGCAATAGGCTGTAAAAATAAACTACTTTATTCCTGCCATGAAGAAAATTTTCTGTCAATTTGTTGAGACAAATCAAGATCTTACCTACTGTTATTTCTTCAATCTAGCTGTCAGAGAAGTTAAAGGTCTGTTTTCTCTCTATGACCTCTATCTTCAATCCCTATAACTTTTTCCTTCTCTTGTAGGCAAATTCATGAGATTCAGAGTGGATTACTAAATGATTATAGACATATGTAAACTATTTTCCTCATGAACAACACCTGATGGTCTTTTTTTTTCCTTATTGGAGAAAAAACTTTCTTCATAACCAGCATGTGTACTTTAAAGGACATCCATTTTCCAGGTGACAAATAGCATTATCGTACCATCTTCCTCATATTGGAACTCTGAAGATTTCAGATTCTGTCAATCTGAACTAACAATAGATCATATATTTATTTCTTACTAATTATGTAAATTTCTTAAGAGGAAATGTCAGAATCTTATTTTACTACGATGTCAAATATAGTAACTTACACTGGATAAGCTCTCAGATATTAGGTAGTTAACACAGATGACCTACAGATTTCAGCCACGTTTTTTGGTCACATACATTGTGATAGCTCATTCACTTAACTTTGTAGCTTCTGTTTTTGGTGAATAAAAAATTGGAAGAAAAGTGATGGCAAAGTGGTCCTCTTTGCATTTTCATTACTTTGTTCAGCTTTATTTAAATGTTATGTTATAACTCTTCCCTACTGAATTATAAGCTGTGGTGAGTGCAGACACCATGATTATCCTCTTTAATGTTATAGTTCCCACGCCAGCCCATGCCCCTTCTTTCTATGGAATGAAATGGTGCTTGGTTTGGAAGGAGATGGGCCTAACTTGGGCACGACTTTTCTAACTGAAGCTTTGATGAATACCAGGATACTGAAGGGTGTGGTTCAAATATCAGAAACAACAAAACTACACAGGATACAAAAATGGAAATTTACTTCAGGTTAAAAAAACTTAGAACTTTAAGCCCAATGCAAATGGAATCAGGGTACAGACAGGTTAATAATAAGCAAGGAAGGTGGAAGAAAATTGTGGGGTGGCATTTTCAAATACCGCATGTTGGAAGGTGGTGGGCAGTTATTACTTTTCTGAGCAATATTAAAATTCAGTTTAGAAGTGCGGGCTTAGTATCTTGAAGTATTGGGAATCACTTCTTTTATTATATAACACTTCTATCTGTGCAACTTTTCTGAATTCCCTAAGGTAATTTTTTTTCTGTAACATTTCCAAGTGGTAGGTACAAATTTCTCTTTGGTATGACTCCTGGGAATATATAAAATACAGGACAAACACTTTTGCTACAATTTTGAGTTATATTAGGAAATTAGCTGCAACTGATATTATCACACATATATTGCTCATCCATTATCACATTTGCTTTATAAATAAAACAAGGAAGATAAATGTGTGGAAGGCAAGTAGGGTCTATCCTAAAGTTTAGAGCTCCTTTCACTCTATTTTCCCTTTAGGGACTTTGACTGTGTACACGTGTGTGTGTGTGTGTGTGTGTGTGTGTGTGTGTGTGTGTGTGTGTGTTTTGTTGTACCTACTGTAGTTAAGTCTGTCTATATTTAAGCTTTCAGGTCATGTCTTTCCAGATTTACTCTGGCCATCACCATATGCCTTTCTTTTGCCAGTGGGACATTGGCAAGATTAATACAAAAAGATAGTTCATTTATTTTTTAATTATACTGGATTTATTATTAGAACCAACAGTTAACAGTGAATGACAGACTAACAACTCTTCATTTGTTCACTTAAGACATTATAAACTGGGATAGATACACAGGACTTCTTTTACACTACAGAGGTTTTGTCTGGTCTCTGACTCCCAGCAGCAGGTATATTTTCAGAGACTTTCTAAGTGCTTGTGCATTTTTGTTCCCTCTCTTTGACCTCTACCAACATCATAATAAGATGTCTGGGCTAGCTGGCTGGAAAGACGTGAGACATACATGGAGGAAGGCTGACTTATTTGGGAAGATTCTAAGCTATACAAGTTAACCTTCAGTTGACTCTTCTGCTGACCACAGAGACAAGAATGATCCCAGTGGAAATAGCTAAGACTGGTCTAGGTCAGCAGAAACATCAGTGACCCATAGAATGATAAACAGTCATTCTTTTTTTTTTTAGGACATAGTCAGTAATAACTGACTAAATATCTACTGTATTTGGAGCCATTCCGTCTTTATGTTCAAGAACTTTCATCCCCTCTAACTTTGCAGAGTTTGTTAGAATTACTATGTTGTTCTGACCTGTAAGAAAACCAGCTATCCAGATGCCTGGACTCCTAAACTGTCACCTGTCAAGCTACCTACCTATAGGTATGTTTGAATTCTCAGATTCTCTGTCTTAATTCTGCCTGAAAACTTGGCTGTCTTTTTTTTCCAAGTTTCTATTTTGGTTAGTTATCTGTGGTCACAGAATGGAGTTCCTTCAAACGTGGATGGACACTGTGTCTTTGATATGGTAGGCAATAGTGTCCTTAGTTAGAGTAGTTACATGACAAAATGATTTTTTAAGTAAAACTTATCTCGAAGTTGTAAACCTACCATGAATTTGAGTAGAAAGAGACTAGAGACATTGATTCTAATTGATAGTTGAATTCAGGTAAAATAGAGAATGTTTATACATGCTTATGCTGTGGAGAGGTGGTTGGGAAAGTGAGAAACAAAATGCAGATCTTTGCTGAGGTAGCAGAAGAGTACACCCTTTTGTTCATATTCTAATATGAAGAATTGTTTAAGAACTGTTGCTGTTTTTTTTTTTTACTGAACTCTCCAATGCAATATAGGTTGTTTGTCATTTTCTAAATAGATCCTAGCCCCAGGGTACCCATTAAAAACTGAAATAGACTAGAATGAAATCACATAAAGCTAAAATAACAACATTATATAATGAATGCCAAGCAAAAGCCTTCAAAATAGAATTATTGTGAGAATTTAAAATCAATCCAACCAGCATCCTGAGATACAGCACTGAGTCCTTTGAATACAGGAATTTGCTCCACATTTGGTATTGAAGTTTTGCATATTATGAAATTGTTGCAACCTGAAAGTATTAAGGTTTTGACAGTGTAGGTTTAAAATTAACTAAACATGATAATAATGATTGCAAGTTCTAAACTTAGTCTATTATAACTAACAACAGCTTCCCTCAGCAATAGCAAATAATAATGAAAAGGAAGTGATGGGGCAAGATATCTGGTCTGTCATTCACTAGCTTATACAGATTGAGAAATAATGGATTTATTTCCATGGTGATGCTCTCCTCCCCTTTTCTGTAAATAAACTCTTTTACTTTCTTTGCTAATCCTGCCAAGTGAATGAATTTCTTCTAGATACATATAGTTCAATATTCATCCCCAGAGATCTATCTTATGCTTGATGTGTTATAGGCAAGTCACACCAGTGAATTTTTGGTTGTTGTTGTTTGTTTTTGTGGTGAGGAGACCAAATTCAAATTCAAGACCTCTCTTTAGGAAAAAGGATACTAATAAACATGTTATTACAAGTGGATATGCAAGCATCATTGAAGTCTTCCTAAACGCAAATAAAATTCAGAAGGTAATACAAGCTGAAATGCCTTAATAAGTCATCACTGCTAATAAAACATCACTGTATGAGATATTATACTTTTGTCACCCATTCTAAGTGGCCATGGTCTGCTTCACAGGCAGTGAAGATAGTGGTAGATTTTAGAGATGATTATTTTACTCTAATATGCTCCAGTGAGATACTTATTATTCAATAGGCATGGGATGAATATTAATTATAAAGGTAACCAGAAAATGGAAGAGTGAGCATAGACTTATATTAGCAAAATAAGCATAGACTAATTGACATGATCCCCAACTCCTCCTGGATTGATTTGGTCAGTTTGGATGGATGCCCTTAAATGTACTGTTTAAGACCTGAGAAATTGTTGTTGTGTTTTGTTTTGTTTTGTTTTATAACTTGGATCCCATAGATAAGGAAAGAGCAGATGAAGAACATTTTGATATAATTATATTAACCTGCTTTATTTTTTTAATATATGATCATTTCACATATAATTTTTCTATTTGGTTAGGAATTGAATGCTGTAAAAGTTTGAAATTCAATATAAGGTTTAGAAACAGAATATGACAGAGATTCAAGGGAATGAGAAACAAAATTGGGCATATGGAGAAATGCCATGCTTTCTAAGAGTATCCATATAAGTATTATATTGTTATATTTCAATAAAAGTATTTGCAAACAAAATAATAAGTATGTATTCACACTTAAAAATAACTCACAAATAACCTGCATGTATTCTCAGTGAGCTTCAAAATATTTAAAAATACTATTCAATCCCTGCTGCAGTCAAAATTGTTTATTTTATTTTGTACATTAAATGTTTAAATAATAATTTAAAAAACAAAGACAGCCTGTTATCCTGTATAAATGGTGCTTTCTCATTATTGGTTGTAAAATACCTCATGATATTGAAGATCCAATTAAATTAAAATGTTTATTGAGTTCCAGTAATTGTACTAGGCACCTGGGGTATGATGGCGAATGGGACAACACTCCACAAACAAGCAAACAAAATAGAACCAGAGACACGTAAATAAAGAACAAAATGACAGTGACCAGAGGGGAGTCAGTAGGGGAATAACAGGGGACAGAAGGGGAAGGGTCAAGTCAAGGAACATATATAAAGGATCCATCAACAAAGACAACAGGGGAGGGAATGTTGAAGGTGAGAGATGGGGTGCGCAGGGCCAGGAAAAGTAATGGAGGAAAAATGGGGACAACTGTAATTGAACAACGATTAAAAAAAAAAAAAGATGTTACAATTTAGTTGGTGCAAAAAGCCAAACAAGCAATTATAGTAAAATTCTATTTGGGTAATTAATAAGACATATTTTAAAATTCTGGTGAATATCACTCCTTAGTTACCTTAATTGTGCAAGTACACCAAATTTCACAGTTCCCCTGACTTAAACTAAACCATTTCAAGAGCTTCTTATTAGCTAAGATGTAGAAGTTATAGGGAGTATTATTCTGAATCCCTTTAAACTGATCATATTCAATCCAGAGGATGCTCCAATTCCAGATCATTGCATCTCTCATCTTGACAAAACAAATAAATAACCTGCCTGTTTACTGTTCTGCAGTTGATCATAGAGATATGGCAGATTATGAAAGCTATAATTTAAGCACATTAATATAAATAGACTATGTTACCATTTTACTTCTTAATAGTCCACTCTGGGTTTCGTTCAATTTGGAAAGAAATAATAATTAACCCCTAAATAGTGCTTAGGAATTTTGATTAATATTGAGGCAGAGAGAACTTCCTGATGAATCTGTTGTGATCGCTTGGATTAGAAGTCAACAGTAAAGGTTAGAATGTGAAAACCCTAGATAGAAGTTATATTTCAATGATGATTAAAATTGTCAGCATACCTAGGGTTATCAGTCATTACAATTAGAAAATCTATATGGTAGGTATTTCAAAAATGCTTTGATACCTGGATTCACCTCAGTTCCTGTTCAGTCACTTAACACTCCTAAACAAAGGACAATTTAACCAGATTGGCATTTGACTGGAATGAAATTGAATAACTTGAATGTAATTCAAATTTTGGCTGAACAGCAATAGAAATTCATTCATTCCAGTTCATATATTGCCCCATGCATTCAACTTCTTTACTATTCAAAGAAAAGAAAGGAAAAAGAAGATATCCATTACTCAGCACATTTTGTGGTGGTGGTTCTTGTTGTTATTATTTTACCCTTACCTGGCATCTGTGTTCTTATTTAATGCAAAAATACTAACATGCTTTTTTGAGGTATAATAGGCCTTTGTGAGATATGGCAGAAATCCCTTGCAAAAACGAATTGTTTCAAGTTTCTTAATAAGTTACACATCCTTGTCTTTTTGTCAAAGTCCACTAATTCCTGGCCATTCACTATAGTTATGTATGAGTGAGTACAGGAAAGATGAACCTGAGCTCTCTGAAGGTCTTTGCAAAAAAAGCCAGATAAGTAAGAATTTTGTTTTAAATCTAAACTGCAGATTTTCTTTTAGGAATTGTAGCATTTTTCCACAAGGTTATCTGGTGCTAGCTTTCAAAATTCTGAGGGATGTATTCCATTCTTAAAACAATAATTTAAGTCATGCCATTTTCTTCACATTTCCATGTTAGAATAATCCACATGTAAATATATGAGGTCTCTCTTGAAAAAATCCAGCCATTGCTAAAATAAAGAAAATGCTTTTCATGACATCCATGTAATATAGCATCCAAGGAGAGTGGACAGGGATGCACATGTGTGAATAATGACAATTTCACTGTACTAGTCACTGGGGGCAGTAGGCGCCATTGAGTGAGCATGTGTATTGTGTGGCCTTCACATTCAAAATGACTGAGCAAGTAGAGTAATGAATCTGCATCAAAATTTGTGTGAGGCTTGAACATTCTTCTGCAGAAACTATTCAGATTAGTTCAGAAGGCCACAGCCATGGGAAAATGGTGGTCGGCAGCTTCATCATGACAACACACCTGCTCATTCATCACATCTCATGCAGAGTTTTTTTTGTGAAATGTCGAATCACCCAGGTGACTCAGCCCTTCTATTGCCCAGATTTGGTGCCAGGTGACTCCTGGCTTTTCCCAAAACTAGAATCACCTTTGAAAGGGAAGATATTTCAGGCCATCAATGAGACTCAGGGAAATACTACAGGACAACTGATGGTGATTGGGAAAACTGTGTGAGGCTCCAAGCTGCCTACTTAGAAGGGGGCTGAGATGTCATTGTCCTATATACAGTGTTTCTTGTATCTTGTATCTTCTTCAATAAATGTCTCTATTTTTTAATATTACATGGTTGGATACCTTCTGGACAGGCCTTGTATGTAATTTGGTATATACACACATATATGCATTTATGAGCTCACCACAATAACTCGAATAGCATTTATAAAACACAGAAGTAAAATGAAAATATAGTTGATGAATATACCTTGATTTTTTCAGAAAACTATTGATATAGCTTATGAAGCATTCTTAGATGAGTAGAGAACTGACACTCTTTGAAGGAAATAGCAGTAAATCTAACCTAAATGTCCTGAAAATTGCTTAATCTGCACAGAGATCTTCAGTAGTTTCCTGGGACTCCAGCAAGGAAAAAAGAGAAAATAACACATATAAGAGGGCACCCTCCAATATGGAATTTGTCTATTAAAAATTGTATTTTTATTCTTACATATTTAAACTTCAGTCACCTTCCAAGTACTCTCTATTTGATGTAATACATCTATTGAGACATTTTTTCCCACTGCTCAAAACAATTTTTGAATTTGTCAATTTCAATGCCTTTTAGCACTTCTACCATTTTTTGTCTCACCTCTTCCACATAGATAAAATGTTTCCCTTTGAGGACTTTTACAATGAGGGAAATAAGAATGAAAAGTAGCTTGGGGCAAGATTGGGTGAATAGGGATGTGGAGCACAGAGGTCATACTGTTTTTGGATAAAAACTGCTGAACACTCAGTGTAGAGTGAGCAGATGTGCTTGTAAATTACCCATCACAAAATGGGCAAACGTTGAAAGAGCCCAAAAATTTCACTGAAGCCAAATTCAGCCTTTCAAAACAATGCCAACTGGAACACTGATACAGATGGGTTCATAAAACACTCACCTAGTGGGGGGAAGTCTGTACTACAAGGGGCTAAACCTCCAGAAGATAATTCTGTTTTTTGGAAGGTCCCCATCATGTAGTGAGGAGACCAAGGAATTAGAAGTCAAGATATATTCGTTCTAATCTTTTATTTCTTTTCGTTGTTGTTCAAGTACAGTTTTGTCAATTTCCCCCCACCGCAACCCCCTCCCCATACTCACAAATTCACCCCTCCTTGACTTTGTCCATGTTCCTCCATATATGTTCCTTGACCACACTTCCCCTGTTTCCCTCATCTTCCCCTCCCGCTCTACTCTGGCGAATGTCAGTTTGTTCTTCACTTCAATGTCTCCAGTTATATTAAACTTGCTTGATTGCTTTCTTGATTAATCTCCACTTATATAGGAAATAATATGGTTATTGTCTGTCACCAACTGACTTATTTCACTTAGCATAATTCTGTCCAGATCCATCCATGCTGTTGTGAATGGTAGAAGCTCCTTCTTTCTTTCTGCTGCGTAGTATTCCATTGTATACATGTACCAGTTTTTTGATCCACTCATTTACTGATGGGCTCCTAGGTTCCTTCCAACACTGAACTATTGTAAGTTGTACTGCTATGACCATTGTGGTATATAGGTTCTTTTGAATTGGTGTTTACAGATTTGGGGGGAATAATCCCAGCAGCGGAATTCCTGGGTCAAAAGACAGTTCCGTTTTTAGTTACTGAGGTAATTCCATTCTGTTTTCCACATGACACAGACAACCAGTCTGCATTCCCACCAACAGTCTACTAGAGTTCCCTTTTCTCTACAACCTCGCCAGCACTTGTTGTTTGTTGAATTGTTTATTATGGTCATTCTGGTGTGAAGTGTTATCTAGTTGTGCTTTTAATTTTCATCTCTCTGATGGCTAGTGATGCTGAGAATCCTTTCATATGTCTCTGGTCCCTGTGTATGTCCTCCTTGGAGAAGTGCCTGTTCAGGTCCTTTTCCATTACTTAATTGGGTTGTTTTTCTTCCTAGAGTGGAGACGTTTGAATTATTTATATATTTTAGAGATCAAACCCTTGTTAGGTGTATCATTGCCAAATATATTTCCCATATGGTTGATTCCCTTTTCATTTTGTTGATGCTTTCTTTAGCCATTCAGAAGCTTGTTAATATGATGAAGTCCCATTTGTTTATTCTTTCCTTTATGTCCCTCGCTCAAGGTGACATATTGGTGAAAATACTGTTGCATGGAATATCTGAGATTTTCATACCTATGCTCTCCTCATTGATGAAGCTATTTGGGGTCATTTATGGTTCCCTATAAATTTTTGAATTGTTTGTTCCATATCTGTGATATTAGCCATTGGTATTTTAATAGATATTACATTGAATCTGTAAATTGCCTTGGGTATTCTGGACATTTTAATGATCCTTAATTCTTCCGATCTATTAACACAGTATGTGCTCACATTTATTTGTATCTTCCTTAATTTCTTTATTCATTGTTGTGTAGTTTTCTGAGTAGAAGTCTTTTACCTCCTTGGTACGGTTTATTCCCATGTATTTTATTTTTTAATTGTTGCTATAATGAATGGAATTTTTTCCCTCTGATTTCTGATTCTGATACTTCATTGTTAGTGTACAAAAAGGCCTTCAATCTCTGAATATTGTCTTTGTATCCGGTTGTTTTGCCAAATTCAAATATTAGGTTGAGTACTTTTTTGGTGAAGTCTATGAGACTTTCTATGTACACACTCATATCATCTGCAAACGATGACAGTTTTAATTCCTCCTTTCCTATTTGGATGCCTTTTATTTATTTTTCTGTTTTATTGCTGTGTCTAAGACCTCCAATACCATGTTGAGTAGAGGTGGTGAAGGTGGACACCCTTGCCTTTTTCCTGATCTTAGTGGGAAAGATTTTAGTTTTTGTGAATTGAATATGATGTTGACTGTTGGTTTCTCATATATGGCCTTTATTATGTTGAGAAATGCTTCCTCTACTCCCACTGAGTGTTTTTGTCATAAATGGGTGCTGTACTTTGTCAAATGCTCTTTCTGCATCTATTGATAAGATCATGATTTTTGTTCTTCCTTTTGTTTATGTGATGTATTATGTTTATTGATTTGCAAATATTGTACCATCCTTGCAACCCTGAGTTGAATCCCACTTGATCATGGTGGATGATCGTTTTAATGTGTTGCTGGATGCAATTTGCCACTATTTTATTGAGGGTTTTAGCATCTGTGTTCGTCAGTCATATTGGCCCTCAGTTTTCTTTCCTTGTTGTGTCTTTACCTGCTTTTGGGATTAAGATGATGCTGGCTTCATAAAAAGAGTTTGTGAGTCCCCCCGACTTTGGGTTTTGTGTAATATTCTGAGAAGGATAGGGGTTAGCTCTTCCTTAAATGTTTTGTAGAATTCTCCTGGGAAACCGTCTAGTCTGGAGCTTTTGTGTGCTGGGAGCTTTTGATTACTGCTTCAATTTCCCCAGCTATTATCAGTATCTTCAGACTTTCTCCTTATTCTTCATTCAGTTTTGAAACATAATATTTTTCTGGAATTTGTCCATTTCACCCAGGTTTTCAAATTTCTTGGCATATAGTTCTTTGCAGTCATTTCTTACAGTCCTTTGTTTTTCCGCGGTAGCAGTTGTTAACTCTCCTCTTTTATTACTGATTTTATTTATTTGGGTCCTGTATGTTTTTTGTTTTTTTTCCTTGATGAGCCTACTTAAAGGCTTTTCTATTTTGTTTATATTTTCAAAGAACCAGCTCCTGGATTTATTGATCTTTTGAATTGCTCTCCTAGTCTCTATGTCATTTAATTCTGCTCTGATCTTGGTTCTTTCCTTCCTTCTAATGGCTCTGGGCTTTGTTTGTTGATGTTCATCCGGTTCTTGTAGATGTTGTGTTAGGTTGTTTATTTGAAATGTTTCTTTCTTTTTCAGGGAGGCCTGTATCACTATGATCTTACCTCTCAAAGCTGCCTTTGCTGTACCCCATAAGTTTTGGACAGTTTTGTGTTCATTTTCATTTCTTTCCAAAAAGTTTTTTTTATTTCTTGCTTGATCTCATTATTACCCCATCCATTGTTTAATAACATGCTATTCAGACTTCTTGAGTTTGAGTGTTTTTGTGTTTTTTCTTTGAGATTGGTTTCTAGTCAGGCCCTTCTGGTCCAAGAAAATGCTTGATATGATTTCAATTTTCTTGAATTTATTGAGGCTTGTTTTGTGTCCTATCATGTGGTCTATCTTCAAAAATGTTCCATGTACATTTGAAAAGAATTTGTAGTTTGCTTCTTTGGAATAAAAGGATATGGATATATATATATATATATATATATATATATATATATATATATATATATATTGGGGAGTGGTACTGGGGTATTAAAATCCCCTACTATAAGTGTGTTGTTGTCTATATCTTTCTTGAAGTCCTACTGGATTTTTTTTCTATATTTGGTTGCTCCTATGTTGGGTGCATATAGGTTTATAATGTTTATGTCTTTTTCGTGGGTACTTCTTTGAGTATTATTAGGTGTCTTTCTGTGTCTCTTTTTGTGGCCTTTGTTTTGAAGTCTATTTTGTCTGATATAAGTATTGCTATCCAGCTTTTTTTCCTGTCCATTTGCTTGGAATATTCTTTTTTTCCAACCTTTTACTTTCAGTCTGCATAGTTCTTTTATTCGGAGGTGGGACTCTTTTATGTAGCATGTGTGCAGTTCATATTTTCTTATCCATTCAGCTACTGCATGTCTTTTCATTGGAGCAGTTAATCCACTTACATTTAAGGTTATTATTGACAGGTACTTATTCTTTTTTTTCCCTTTGTATGTGTGTTCCTCTCTCTCTCTCTCTCTCAATTTTTTCCTTCATCATCTAAAAGCAGTCCATTTAGCATATCTTGCAATGCTGTTTGGTAGGGGTACATTCTTTTAGCCTTCTTTTTGTCTGGAAAACTCCTTATTTCACCTGCTATTTTAATTTAGAGCTGTCTTGGGTGAAGTAGTCTTGGTTGCAGTCTTTGCAACCAAGTAGTCTTTACTTTTCATTACTCAGAATATTTCTTTTTATTGACTCTTGGCTTGAAGAATCAGTAGAAAAGTCAGCTGCTAGCCTGATCAGAGCTCCCTTGTATGTTACTTCCTGTTTCTCCCTTGATGCCTGTAAGATTCTCTCTTTATCTTTATATCTGCCATTTTAATTATGATGTGTCTTGGAGTGGGTCTCTTTGCATACCTCTTGTTTAGGTCCCTCTGTGCTTCCTGGACTTCTGTGACTTTTTCTCTTCTCAAATTAGGGAAATTTTCCTTCATTACTTTTTCAAACAGGTTTTCTATCCCTTGCTCCTCTTCCTCCACTTCTGATATTCCTATTATATGGAATTATTACTTAGAATTACCAGGTCAAAAGGTCGTCCCATTTTTAGTTTTTTGAGGAAATTCCATACTGTTTTTTACATTGCATACAGAAGTCTGCATTCCAACAAACAATGTACTAAGGTTCCCTTTTCTACACAACCTCGTCAGCACATATTGTTTGTTGTTTTGTTTATGATGGTCATTCTGATTGGTGTGAAGTGGAATCTCATTGTGTTTTTAATTTGCATCTATTATGCTGAGCATCCTTTCATATGTCTTTTGGTCTTCTGTATGTCCTCCTTTGAGAAGTGTCTGTTCAGGTCCTTTACCCATTTTATAAGTGGATTATTTGTCATCCTGGGGTGGAGTCATATGTGTTCTTTATACATTTGGGAGATCATCCCCTTGTATGATGTATAATTTTCCCACAGAGTTGGTTCTCTTTTCATTATGTAGATGTTTTCTTTAGCCATGCAGAAGCTTTTTATTTTGATGAAGTCCCATTTGTTATTGCTTCCTTTTTGTACCTTGCTCTAGGAGACATATCAGTGAAAATATTGTTGCATGGAATTTCTGAGATTTTCCTGCCTATGTTCCCCTCTAGGACTTTTATGATGTCGTGACTTACATTTAAGTATTTTATCCATCTTGAATTTATTTTTGTGTATGTTGTAAGTTTTGATTGAGTTTCATTTTCTTGGTTGTAACTGTCCAGATCTCACTACACCATCTATTAAAGATGCTAATTTTACTCCATTTTATGCTTCTGCCCCCTTTGTCAAATATTAATTGACCATAGATACATAGGTTTCTTTCTGGGTTCTCTCTTCTGTTCCATTGATCTATGTGCCTGTTCTTATGCCAGTACCAGATTGTTTTGAGTACAGTAGCTTTATAATGTAGTTTGATGTCAGGTATTGTGATCCATCCTACTTTGTTCTTCTTTCTCAAAATTGCTGCAGCCATTTGGGGTCATTTATGGTTCCATATAAATTTTTGAATTGTTTGTTGTATATCTGTGAAATATCTCATTGGTATTTTAATAGGGGTTGCATTGAATCTGTAAATCACTTTGTGTAATATGGACATTTTGATGATGTTCACTCTTCCAATCCATGAGCATGGTATATGTTTCTATTTATTTGTGTTTTCCTTAACTTATTTCTTCAGTCTTGTGTAGTTGTCTGAGTACAGGTCTCTTACCTCCTTGGTTAGGTTTATTCATTGGTACTTTAGTTTTCTTGTTGTTATAGCAAATGGAATTTTTTTCCTGATTTCTGATTCTGATGTTGCATTATCTTTGTAAAAAAATACCTTCGATTTCTAAATATTGACTTTATATGCTACTATTTTGTCAAATTTGCTTATTAGGTCAAATAGTTTTTTGGTGGAATCTATATGGTTTTCATGTCATCTGCAAACAGTGACAGTTTTAATTCTTCCTTTCCAATTTGGATGCCTTTTATTTCTTTTTCTTGTCTCATCGTTGTGGTTAGGACTTCTAATACTATGTTGAAGAGAAATGGTAAAAGCAGACATCCTTGTCTTGTTCCCGATCTTAGTGGGAAAACTTTTAGTTTTTGCCTGGTGAGTATGCTGTTGGTTGTAGGTTTTTCATATATGGGCTTTATTATGTTAAGGTGTGCCCCCTTTACTCCCACTTTGCAGTGAGTTTTTATCATAAATAGGTGCTATGCCTTATCAGATGTTTTTTCCATATCTATTGATATTATCATGTGATTTTTGTCTTTCCTTTTATGTGATGTATCATGTTTATTTATTTGCATATATTGTACCATTCTTGAATCCCTGGAATGAACCCCACTTGATCATGGTGTATGATCTTTTTATTGCTATATGCATATATATTTTAAGAATGTCATATCTTCTATATTGATTGTAGTTCATATCATTAGAAAATGACCTTTCTTATCTCCATTTGATACATTTTTCTCTAAAATTCACTTTTATTATATTTATAATGCCATCATTGAGAGTTTGCTTTTGTGTTTGATTAATGTATCTTTACAAAATATAAATTTTAAGTACATTTAGGCATTGTGTTTCTGAGAGACATCACACATTAACCAAGTAACTTTTTTCTGGGGACTCATGTTTCTGATTCACCCATTGTGTTAATTTTTTATTGATATTATCACAAATGTATATGTTTATAGCAACACAAACTTAATATTAGCTCATAGTTCTGTAGGCCAGAAGTCCAACAAGGGGTAACTGGTTTTTGTTGAGGGTCTCATAAGACTAAAATCTAGTTGTCTGTAGTCTTAGGTTCTTATCTGGAGGTTCTGGGGAAATGTCTGACTACAGGTTCCTTTAGATTGTTGGTCACATTCATTTTCTTGCATTTGTAGATTTAAGTCCTCATTCTTTTGTTGGTTGCTAGTTGTGATTCTCTCTTAATTTCTGAAAGTTTCCCTCATTGCCTCTCCATAGTCTCCTCCATCTCAAAATCAACCATGGCCAAATCCTTTTCATGATTTCAATCTATCACTCGCTCTTTTCTTACTCTCCTGCTATCAGGTGGAGAAAGCCCTCAGATTTTAAGAGTTCTTGTGATTAAAATAGGCCCATCTATAAAATCTCAAATTTGTCAGAAGCATTGCCAGATTAAGAGAGTATGGATCTCTCAATGTTTTAAGGTGGATAGGAAATATGAAAATTCTTAGGATATGAGTGTTTTTCCCCCCTCAGCTATGGTTATAACACAACATTCAGGGATGGTTGTGAGTGATAAACAGCAATAAAAATCACTCTGCTTTTTAGGCAGAGGGAATGAAAGTTAGAGGAAGCATATTGGAAAGTATGAAGGGGAAGACCACTTAAAAAGTTCCTACTTTCTGTTTTCTTATCTTGTACTGGACTTGTCCAGAGGATAATGTAAACCTGCCTTGAAACCAGAGCATCTGATATGGGTGATCCTTTATTGAGGTGTATATTTTAATTTCAGTGGAAAAAATGATGGTAAATTTTCCTACGGAATCTTATTAGTCACTAATAGGAAGAGGTATGTGTGCAATACAAAGTGATAATAGCATCATTTCCTTATCACGGTACAGTTTAATTAAGCAAAATATATGTGATCTCTAGATGGCAGCAAAGATCCCTAAACAACTTTGGTACAGTGGGCTTAAGTAGGGTAACTGTAGCTAGAGTACACTGAAAACTTCTTGACTATAATTTCAAATTATTATGATCATTTCTGATTGGCTTAGTGAACCTCAATCAAGGATGGGCTAGACATCTTTAAAATGGAACCAGGATCTCCAAAGTAGAGACTTCACATAGTAATCAAATGGTAAATTTAAGTACACCTTCCAAACTAGAGTGACTGCAATACATCAATCTCCTCAGCTCTATAATTTAATAGGTAGCAATGGCATCATATTTGAATTATAAAAGTTAACAGAAACAGCCAAGGAAAAAAGGGGAATTTGTTTGTTTGTTTGTTTGTTTGTTTGTTTTTGTTTGTTTTTTGGTAGAAATGGTTTATACAATCCAGGATTAAATTGGATTGTATAAATGAACTTTGTTCTATGACTCTGGAATACTCTATCCTCTCATTTACTAAATTCCTTCAGAGTTGATTGAATCCATTGTTGTACCTTAATTTATTAAGGACATTTAAATGGCCAATCGACTATGCTATGACATTTAGTCATAGCCCATAGGTATGTTTTACATTTTTGACATTTTTCTTTTTGCTTTGGGTTTATATTTACCTCCAAATAGCATCATTCCAGTGAATGTTGTGTTATTAATTTTTATAAGAATTGCTTTTTCTATAGAGTTTCATTGCCCATGGGTATAAAAATTATAGTGGGCACTGCCAAGATGACATCTTTCTGTGAATAAGGCAGAAATATAAATTGAACTCTGACCTTCAGATTTGAAAATTTTTCTCTGGTGCCTTGCTAAATTATTTTGTTTTAAAAATAAGAAAAAAGACTTTGAGTTATTAAATGCTTTATTATTTAGACCATATTGCAGTGGCATTTTATGACTTTCATGAGTGGTAGTAAACCACATTTCACGGATCTTATTTTATAAACCACAATACAAATTTTAAGGTTGAGATACGAATTCATTCTGGTGAATGTTGTTGGTTCTATAGATGATAAATATCACAAAGGAGAGATCAAGGTCTCTAAATTATAAAGCTGTTCTTTCCCTGTTTCAGAGAATTAAAGAATAAATAATTCATGAAAAAGTTAAAAAAAATAAGGGGTTGTGATTGTATTCTATGTGTGAAATTAAAAGCATGTAGTTTTACCTATAATATTGAAGCAGCAAGCAATTTACTTATTACCTGTTTTTCCATGGGATAAAAATAAATTCTCCAAAATGTGCTTTCATTTCTGTATACTTAATTACTTCTTCCTTCATCTTTGTTGAGGAATTCTTTGTGAGAGTATAAGTGTAGCGTGATTAAGTGGCATATGGACTTCTTTTGTGGATAAGGAATGTGTTATATGCTAATTATAGGAGGTCTAAATATCACTTAATCATTGTCAAGAAAAGGATCAAAATATTGCCCAATAATCCTGTTATCAGGGTTATCTTCTGTTTTCTCAGATACATGATTGTCACTCCCACTGATCCCTGGTGTTCTAAACTCCACTAACAAAATCTCAATAGTAACAATTGAAACACAGGATCATCTGCCCATTTTGTATATACTGGGCTTGATCCTTTTTTACTCTACCTGAATTAAAGGGAAGATGTCCTAAACACTCATGATAACCCAAACTCAGTCATCACAACGTTAGGACAGACAAGCACAACTTACCAAGAATGCCATTTTTGTCCTTGACTGAGGATAGGATGTATCATTTCTTTTTGTAGTTAATTCTGTTTAACCCCTAGAGATACTGTGCATGCTTGGCATATATGCTTTTTGAGATAATAAGCCCTTGTTCATTCTTTCCCCTAGTCATATGATGGCACCAAGTTATCTGAACCCACTTGTATA
Source organism: Mormoops blainvillei (assembly GCA_004026545.1). NCBI lineage: Eukaryota > Metazoa > Chordata > Mammalia > Chiroptera > Mormoopidae > Mormoops > Mormoops blainvillei. Next base: position 65,854 of record PVJD01006275.1, read on the forward strand.
ACAATTGATATCCTTCTTATTGAGGGCAAGGTAGAGATTTATCCCCTTAAAGGAAAATCTCAAATGAACATACCCTTTTTGCTCTAATAGTTCAGTGGATAACTCATGTTAAAATTAGTATTTAGCTGGGACTGGGATGTAGGTTCTACTCCTACCAGAGTACAGAAGAGCCCTCAAATCTATCCTAAAGGATGCAAAACAGGTAAATATTGATTAACTTCAAAAGATTTGCTTCTTCAGTACATTAATTCCAATGTGCAAGAAAACTGAAAAATAATGTTAAGACACCTAAGGGAATGTAGCTGAAGTAGGGCATGGATTTTTTGTCTCTCCACCATCACATCATGTTTACATAAACAGATTTCAGGAAAACAGTGAAAATCATTCATGAACATTTTTCAGTTTGTACATATAAGGTAGAAAAGCATTGCATATAGACAACCTAGGACTACAAATTAAGTTTAAGAAAAAAAGCAATAGAACAGTTCTGCATGAACTAAGACCAGTTTTCACCCAATATATACTGATAAGGTAAACAAGAAGCAACAGCTATTAGAAGTATGGTCAGGTATTCATTCAGCATAAGAAGCAAGGTAGAATATATGTTTACCATGATTAGTTCCATGTTTATACATGGAGAACTTGTGTGATATATACTAACACTTCACAAACCATCGATCTTGTTTAAACTGCCACCCCTTCACCTCCGCTGCTAATTGCCATGGATTTAGTTCCAGGAAGGTGCAAAAAAAACATTCGATCCAGACCAGGTCAGGAATGGTGTTTGACCTCAAGCAAGTAGTCATGTCAGATGTGGAATTAGAACATTGCTATAAAGCAAACATACTAGTTCCAGTGCAGGAGATTGGACTAGAATAAAATGTTAAGGGGATTTTCCTGTCTTACAAGAGACACATGAGGATAAAAGACAGAAAAAGTGTCTGAATAAAGGAGCAATAAGTTAGAATCAAAGGAATTTAACAGTAATTAGAACATGTTTCCTCTTCTATTTTCCTGAAGAAACCTTCTCTACATTAGTCTGTATTTTGAGGTTTTAGTCTGTATTTTTCTCTTCAACATAAACTCTTAAGTGAAGGTGAGCTCTACCTTCCTGATATTTATGTAACCATTGCCTAACTTCATCCTGATCAATGGGCTCCAACACTCCTTACTGAGGCAGTGATTCTCCATGGCTCTTCAAAGAAGCACATGGGGAGATTTCATGACTAAGCCTGGTCCCAATATAAGAAAGTCTCCATTAATTGAGTCGAGATTAGGGATAGTATTTTTAAAAAACTCTCTAGGGATATCTAATGGACAGCCAAGGTTGCAAGTCAGCACTAACTCATTTGCTTTAAAATTTTATGTGCAGAAATAATCCTATGGGGAACTTGTTAAAAATGTAGATTTGTGAGGTTTGAGAATTTCACATTGAGTAGGACTGAGAGGGGCCTAGAGCTTCCATTTTTAATAAGTACCCAAGTGATACAGATGCAGATAAGCCAGGAACCCAATCTGAGAAATCCTGTATTAACACTCTTGTCTGTTTCATATGCTCCCAAAGATCTAGTTTTCACTACCTGATGTATTCAATGTGACTGTAAAATAAATGTAATCTATAAACCCCCACTGAAAATTCCTATCTAATTCTCATGTCTGAGTAAACCTATTTTGTGATTGCCTTAGGTGTTGACTCTTTAGAAACGGGACATTTTATACCCATCTTTCTGTTATTTAAGAAAAAGGGTCTTTGAAATGAGATTTCATTAGTTGGAAGAATGAATGTTTTTTAGAAGTGAGAACTCAATGACTGTAGCAGAATTATATCACTGCTTAACAAATCACTACACATTTAATGGCTTAAAAACAACATATATTATTATATCACAGATTTTATGACTTGGGAATCTTGATATGGCTCTAACTGGGTCAGATTTCTCATCTCAGTCAAAAAATCAGAGATCTCAGGAGCTCACAAGATTTTACTCTAGTTTTTGGCAAGGCTGTGTTAATTTATGGAGGAAATGAGCTGTGATATTGAGGCATAATAAGAAATAATATTTGGTCTCTGTCCACTGTTCTTGGCATAGAACTCCTAAAACCCTTGGAATTTTCTAAGTGATAAGAGCAAGTAAGGTGTTTTTGTTATGTTAATAAAGTGACTTTTGTAAAGCACCTAAGGATGGAAGCTGGTTAGCAGGAGAACCAACGATGTGATTAGATAGTTGGAACTTTCAATCCCATCCCCCTGAGCTCCTGGGGTGGGACAGGACCTGGAGCCTGAGTTCAGTCACCACTTCTCAATCCTGTCTCTTTAATGATGCATCCATAGAAACCCAAAATGACAGGCCTCAGAGAGCTTCTGTGTTGGTAAACACATGGAGATTTACAGAGGATGGTTCTCTCTGAGAGGGCACAAAAGCTATGAGTGTTTTCCCCTTACCTTGCACTATGCTTCTCTTCCATCTGGCTGTTCCTGAGTTATATCTTTTTTTTTTTTTTTACAATAAATGGGTAATCTAATAAGTAAAATGTTCCTCTCAGTTCTGTGAACCAGTCTAGCAAATTAATCAAACTTAAGGAGGGGGTCATGAGAGCCTGTTATTTATAACCAGTCAAACAGAAGGACAGATGACAACATGGACTTGTGATTGGCATCTGAAGTGGTGGCAGTATTGTAAGACTGAGCCCTTAACCTGTGGGTTGTGATCTATCTCAGGGTAGATAGTGTCAGAATTGAGTTGAATTGTAGGGCACTGTGCTGTTTGATTGGAGAATTGCTTGGTGGTGTGGGCAATCCCCACTACATGGAATTGGTATTAGAATCATTTTCTGAGCTCATGTGGTCATAGGAAGAAATTTGTTGCTTGTAGTTATAGGACTGAAGTTCCCACTTTTTTTTTTTTTTGCTGCACATCTTCCAGAGGATACTCTCAGTTCCTAGAGGACCCTACAGCAGTTCCTTTTCACACTACCCTTTCAGGAGTTCCCTCACAACATGGCAACTTATTTCTTTAAATCCAGCAGGAAGGAAAATACTCCATTCTGGTCAACTAAAGCAGTCTTATAAAAAAGGAATGTAACAACTTTGCCATATAGCATAACCTAATGAAGAGAGTCCTTTGCCATACTCTGTTGATTAGAAGAAAGTCATTGTTTCTGCTGGCTGTCAAGGGGAGGAGGTTATATAAAGGCTTGATTCATTGGGCGACACCTTAGAATTTTGTATATGACAATGACTAAATAAAGAGGTAACCTAAGCATCAACTATGCCTTAGAAGGAAACATGGTAAATGGAAAACAAAATCAAAGAAAGAACTTGAGCAATTTTATCCCCATGGAAAAACTAAGGAATAAGAAGAAAAAAAATTCCTCAAAATAAACTTCAAAAACTGTTATTCAAATGGTCAAGTTGTAGCTGGATGATAATATTAAAAATATATACAAGTCTGTGTGACAATTATTGTCCTTGGGCATTTTTTAGTTTATATAAGGAAAAGATGTTAATATATTCTATTTGACTTTTATAATGTTGGAAGATGATCAATTGGATGAGAACTAACAAGTTTCCCTTTGACTTATATTGGTGATGTTTTTGACTTCATAAGTACTTGAGTTTTGGGAAAATAAAATTTATTTTATGTAAAAATATAAATATAAATCATGATTTAAATCAGTAAATGTTAAAAATTTCACAGGATCTCTGAGAAATGTTTTTCTGCTTCACTAATAATTATGACTGGTTGTAGAAGGGACCCAACCTTTTGTTCTTTCCCATTCAACAAAACCAATGCATTTCTTACCTGCCTCCAGATTTTATGGAATGAGATAACTGAACCAGTGACTCTCTCTACACTTGTTTAGATAGTGTGCATATTGGAAAGACAATGTTAAGCTTTAGAGTATGTTATGTAAAAATTGAGTCCCTGTGCTCTGACATGAAATACAGAATGTCAACCACCCATGCCATTGTGGTAGTGTGGCTGACACCTTAGCAATTGATTAGGCTTTGATTAATCCTAAATAACTTAAGCATACTCATCTAATTAAGGTTTCTAACATTTTCAACTGCTATGCCATTCAGGGGTGTCAAACTTGTGCCCCACAGGCCGCATGCAGACCAGGATGGCTATGAATGCAACCCAACACAAAATCGTAAATTTACTTAAAACCTTTTGTTGTTGTTGTTGTTGTTGTTTGCTTGTTTGTTTTGTTTTGGGTTTTTTTTTGGTCATCAGTTTTTGTTAGTGTTTGTGTATTTAATGTGTCACCCAAGACAACTCTTCTTCTTCCAGTGTGGCCCAGAGATACCAAAATGTTGGGTATCCCTCGGCTCTGTGTTATATCACATATCTAGCCTCTTAACATGAAGTATCTTCTATGAAGAATTAACTATCAGAGAAAAAAATAAACTTTTTGCATATATATGACGTGATATATATTATAATCAATTTAAGTGGGTAGTCTGTTGACTGATAGGCCTTTTCTGAATGTATCCTGGATATCTTAAAGGGTTATGACCATTCAAGGATTCCTAACCATTAGACGTGTCATTTTTTTCATTTTTATAATAGTTTTATTAATATATAATTCACATACTATACAATTCACAAATTTAAAATATATGATTCTATGGTGTTTTATATATTGATAGAATTGTGCAACCATCACCATATCAATTTTAGAACATTTTTATCACATGAATATTGGTGTGCATATGTTCTTTTGAATTGGAGTTTCAGGATTCTTAGGGTATAATCCTAACAGTGGAATTGCCGAGTCAAAAGGCAGTTCAGTTTTTAGTTTTTTGAGGAACTTCCATGCTGTTTTTCACAGTGGCTGCACCAGTCTGCATTCTCACCAAAAGCACTAGGGTTCCGTTTTCTCCTCAACCTTGCCAGCGCTTGTTGTTTGTTGATTTATTAATGATGGCCATTCTGTCTGGTGTGAACTAGTATCTCATTAGACTTGTGATTTTTAATGTGATGCTTTTATAGAATCTATATTCCATGTAATGTGATTAAAAGTTAGATTCTTTTTGATAAATCTGTGAATCGAATGTGTCTAAACCAACTGTTAGATGATGCTCTTTCCAATATGACCCTGGATGTACAGCCACTAGTAGCCTTTTCTTGTCCAATTTGGGAAGAATTCAGAATAAAGTCTTGCACCTAAGCTCATAGAAGAAGTTGACTACTCTCTCACTCTGGTACAATTATAACTCAGTGACTTTAAAAATATTTTTTTTATTTTTTACATTTAATTATTTAGTTTAATTTTGTGAATAGATTCACATGTCTCACAAATGAACAAGTATAAACACATACGTGGTGGAAAGTCTGCCTTTCTATTCCCCAATAGAAATGTGGGGAAACTGTACCTAGTTTCTACCCCACATTTCATATTTAATAACTGTTAATTTGTTTATTCTGTATCTTTCCATGAGACTATGCATGGGTTCAGTTTCTGCATTTCTATTCTATTGCATTGATCTCTCTATAAAGTCATGCAACAAAATGACTGTTTTATTTTAGGCTTATATTAAATTTTAATGTCTTGTAGGGCTGATTTCTAATGCTTAGTTTTTTGAGGAATTTGCATACTGTTTTCCACAGTGACTGCACCAATCTGCATTCTCACCAACAGTGTACCAGGGTTCCCTTTTCTCCTCAAACTTGCCAGCGTTTTTTGTTTGTTGATTTGTTCATGATGACCATTCTGACTGGTGTGAAGTAGTATCTCATTAGACTTGTGATTTTTAATGTGATACCGTTATAGAATGCTGGTATATGTGTGACTATAAGAAAGATAACAAGTGTCGCAAACAGTTAATAATTGAATCTGATGAAGGGTGTTCCAGTGCTATTTATACTATTCTTGCAACTTTTGTCAATGTTTGAAATTTTTCCAAATAAAAGTAAAAACCAAGTCAATTGATTAATTCCCCTCTACCCTTCTCCAACACACACACACACACACACACACACACACAGAGTATTGATTTTGTTTGGATTATCTTGCTTATGTATGTATACCGTGTTTGGTAGCCAGTATGCATCCATCCAGAAAACTAAGCCAGAGGTTGCTTTTCTTTTTTCCATTTCCTGTGATGATTATTTGCTTATTTTCATATAAACTCTAGAATCACCTTGTCTAGTTTCAAATTATTGGTATTTTTTCACCATGGCTGTTGTGGCTCAATGAATTAAGGGCTGGCCTGTGAATCAAAGTGTCCCCAGTTTGATTCCAAGCCTAGGGTACATGACTGGGTTGTGGGCCAGGTCTCCAATAGGGGGTGTGCGAGAGGCAACAACACATTGATGTTTCTCTCCCTCTCTTTCTCCCTTCTTTCCCCCTCTCTAAAAATAAATGTGAAAATCTTTAAAAAATAAAATTGTTTGTATTTTAAACAAATTACATATTTATAAATTTATTTAGGGAACACTGGTATTTTGATGATATTATCTACAGAAGCACACTAAAGCCTCTGGATGATTGACTTATTTGCTGGTAGTGCTAAAGGACAAGTAAGATAAAATTTCCAAGTTTCTGGCTTAGGTTTCTGGATGGATGCATACTGGCTGCCAAACAAGGTATATATACATAAGCAAGATAATCCAAACAAAATCAATACTCTGTGTGTGTGTGTGTGTGTGTGTGTGCGTGTTGGGGAGGGGAAGAGGGGAATTAATCAATTGACATGGTTTTTACTTTTATTTGGAAAAATTTCAAACATTGACAAAAGTTGCAAGGACAGTATAAATAACACTGGAACATCCATCATCAGATTCAGTTATTAACTAGTTTCAATACTTGTTCTCTTTCTTATACTCATACACATACCAGCACAAACACACACACAAATTTTTTGGTGACTTATTGTCACCTAAATTAAACAACAACAACAACAACAACAAAATGCTTACAGCACAAATCTCAAAGAGGCGGCTAAAATTTGAAATGAGACTGCTGTTCTTTAGGATAAACTGTACAGTAGTTTTCTCCTCCTGTATCTAAACAGGTTTGTGGCTTTCTGATAATTCACTCTGATAGTACATCATCCAGGGAACCTGTATGTCCAGGATTTTTAGTTTTTGTTATGATGTTTACCTCCTTCATTTTTTTTAATGAGGAGAAGCACTCTCCGTTTTCTCTGGGTGATTATGCATTGTTTTTCTCTGGTTGAAAATTTGAATTTTTAGCATCACCATCCTTCTCTGTGTTCCTTGGCCTGGTAGCTTCACTGCTGGACTCTTGCACTGAGCCTGTCTCCTCTCCAGCCTCTCTAGATGCCACTTAAAAAAGAAAAATATTTTATTTATTTATTTTTGGAGAGTGGGGAAGTGAGGGAGAAAGAGAGGGAGAGAAACATTGATGTGAGAGAGAAACATTGATCGATTGCCTCATATGTGTCCCACCTGGAGACTGAACCCGCAACCCAGACATATGCCAAGGCTAGGAATTTAACTGGCAACATTTCGCTTTTAGAGATGATGCCCAACTAACTGAGTCACACTAATCAGAGTGGTGTCATTTTTTTTTTCTTCAGTTGTTTTGCCATTTACATGAGCAGCTGATGAGGAATTTGTGGAGTCCTTAGTTTTTTTTGTGTGTGTATGCATAGAAGTTTGACTGTTATGACTGGAGGTAGGAGGGATGAGCATTTTCTGGGCTGTGCTTCCCTCTGACTCTTCATTCCAAGGCAGTCTCTAGATAAAATTCGCTGAAGGTTTTAATGTCTCTGGATGAACAATAGGAGCTTTTTCCTTCCTCTTCTGTCTCTAATTGTATAAACCAAATGCTTCAGAGCACTTTGCTTAATATTGGGAATATTATTTTCCACAACAGCTTCATGATGAATAAATTTTTCAAAAGGAGATTTAAATTTTTCCATATCTACGCTCACCAAAACTTTAAGGAATATGGGTGATTCTTAAATAGTTGTGCTAGGTCTCATTGGATGCTGAAACTTTTCCTACCAGTTAACAGACCCAGCAGCATTTCAAGTTTTAACAATCAGTTTTTGTTTTCTTTCTCTGACTGCTTTATTTCACTTAGCATAATGTTCTCCAGGTCCATCCACACTGTCCCAAAAGGTAAGATTTTCTTCTTTTTTATGGTCAAGTAGTATTCTATTGTGTAAATGTTTCATAGTTGTTTTGTCCACTCATCTACTGATGGACACGGGTTGCTTCTATACCTTGACAATTGTAAGTAATGCTGCAATAAACATAGGGGTTCTTTCAAATCAGTGTTTCAACTTCCTTCAGATATATTCCAAGAAGTGGGATCACTGGGTCAAAAGACCCAGTTCCATTTAAAATTTTTGAGGTATCCCCATACTGCTTTCCACAGTGGAGGCACCAGTCTGCATTCCCACCAACAGTGCAAAAGGGTTCCCCTTTCTCCACATCCTCTCCAGTACTTCTTGTTTGTTGATTTATTGATGATAGACATTCTGACAGGTGGGAGATGGTATCTCATTGTGATTTTAACTTGCACTTCTCTGATTATTAGTGAAGGAGAAAATCTTTTCATATGTCTGTTGGTCATCTGTATGTCCTCTTTAGAGAAGGATCTACGTGGAATCTAATGAACAAACTGAACTAACAAGCAAAACAGAGACAGACTCATAGACGGAGAACAGAGCACAACTAGTGGGGGATTATGGGGTGGAGAGATTGAGCAAAAAGGAAAATGGAGTTATGGACATGGACAACAGCATGGTGATTGTTGGGGGAGGGGTATAAGGGAACTAAATGGTAATTGAAAGAAACACAATAAATATTAAATTTAAAAAATTAGTTTTATTCCAGAAATTTCTAACATCATTTTACAAACCAGAAAGAATCTTCTAATTGCTCCTTTTGGTTCCTTGAATTCCTCAATTTCATATGTAGTTAGTTCTTTAGCATAAAATCAGAAGCCTTGTTCTCTCAGTGCAAAGTGCCATTGAATGTAAGAGTGGCTGTGTTCCAGCTTTTCATAATCTTCTTTCCACTTAATTAGTACTTCTTCAATATGAACACCATTTGGCTTAAATGGAATTTTTTCTTTTATTCTTTTTTTAATTAAGTGTATTGGGGTGACATTGGTTAATAAAGTTATATAGGTTTCAGGTATACAGTTTTATAATACATCATCTGTATATTGCATTTTGTGTTCAATATCCCAAGCTGCCTCCTTCCACCAACATTTATCTCCTCTTTACTTCTCCTATCCTCCCCCATACCCCTTTGCCTCTGGCAATCACCACACTGTTATGTATGTCTATGAGGTTTTTTCTTTGCCTAACCCATTCGTCTGTTCCACCAAGCCACCAACCCTCTTCCCCTCTGACAGCTGTCACTGTATCTGTGAGTCTGTTTCTATTTTGTTTGTTATTTTGTTCATCAGATTCCAAACATAGGTGAAATCATATAGTATTTATCTTTCTCTGAATGGCTTATTTCACTTAGCATAATGTTCTCTATACTGTCTCAAAGAATAATATTTCCTTTTTTCTATGCCTGGGTGGTATTCTATTATGCAAATGTACCACAGCTTTTATTATCCACTCATCTACTGATGAGTACTTGGGTTACTTCCAAATCTTGCCTATTGTAAATTATGCTGTAAAGAATATAGGGATTCATATATTCTTTCAAATTAGTGTTTTGGGTTTCTGTGGATATATTCCCAGAAGTGGAATTGCTGGATTATAAGGCAGCCCATTTTTGGTTTTTTGAAGTAACTCCATACCGCTTTTCACAGTGTGTGAATGCAGTAAGACCTCGGACATTTCTCATAGCTATATTTTTCTGATATGTCTTTTAAGGCAAGTAAACAAAAGAAAAAAGTAAACAAATTACACTACATCAAAATAAAACGTTTTTGCACAGCAAAGGAAATTATCAACAAAATGGAAAGATAACCATTGAATGGGAGAACATATTCCCCAATATATCTGATAAAGACTTAATATCTACAATTTATAATTAGCTTATACAACTCAAAACCAAAAAAAATCCTATTATGAAATGGGCATAGGACCTGAACAGCCACTTCTTCAAAGAGGGCAAACAGATAGCTAATAGATTTATGAAAAATGTTAAACATCACTAGTCATCAGGGAAATGCAAGTTAAAACCACAGTGAGACATCATCTCTCACATGTCAGAATGGCTACCATCAATAAATCAGCAAGTGCTAAGGAGGATGTGGAGGAAAGGGAACACATCTAGACTACTGGTGGCAACGGAATTTTATTTTTAAAAATATTTTTGCTGTTGTTCAAGTACAGTTGTCTCCATTTTCCCACCACAACTTTTCTCTACCTCCCACACTCTCCTTCATCCATCCCCAAACTTTCTCCACTTTGGCTTTGTCCAGGAGTCCATTATACATGTTCCTTGATGACCCTTCCCCTTCTTTCCCCCCATGTTCCCCCTCCCATTCCACTCTACTTGCTATCAGTTCTTTCTTTATTTAAGTGTCGCTGGCTATATTTTGCTTGCTTGTTTGTTTTGTCGATTAGGTTCCAGGTATAGGTGAGATCCTATGGTATTTTTCTTTCACCTCCTGTCTTATTTCACTTAACATAATGCTTTCCAGTTCCCACCAAGCTGTCACAAAGGGTAGGAGTTTCTTATTTCTCTCTGCTGAATAGTGTTCAATTGTGTAAATGTATCATAGTTTTTTCATCCACTCATTTACTGTTGCGCACTTATGTTGCTTCCAGTTCTTGGCTATTGTAAATTGTGCTGCTATGAACATTGGAGTGCTTAGGTTCTTTGAATTGGTGTTTCAGGATTTGTAGAGCATAATCCCAGAAGTGGACATGCTGGAACAAGAGGTAGTTCCATTTTTAGTTTTATGAGGAAATCCCAAACTGTTTTCTGCAGTGGTTGCACCAGTCTGCATCCCCACTGACAGGGTTACTAGGGTTCCCTTTTCTTCACATCCTTGTCAGCACTTGTTTGGTGATTTGTTTATGATGGTCATTTTGACTGGTGTGAAGTGGTATCTCATTGTAGTTTTAATTTTCATCTTTTCTGTTGGCTGGTGATGGTGAGCATCCTTTCATATGTCTCTGAGCCCTCTGTTTGTCCTCCTTGGAGAAGTGTCTGTTCAGGTTCTGTGCTTCTTACTTAACTGGATTATTCGTCTTCCTGGAGTGGAATTGTGTGAGTTCTTTATGCATTTTAGAGATCCAACCATTGTCCAAGGTATCATTGGCAAATATATTTTCCCATATAGATGGTCCTCTTTTCACTTTGCTGATGTTTTCTTCAGCCATGCAGAGGCTTTTTAATTTGATGTAGTCCTATTTGTTTATTATTTCCTTTATGTCCCTTGCTCTAGGGGACATATCAATGAAAGTATTGCTGCATGGAATATCTGAGATTTTTCTACCTACATTCTCCTCTAGCATTTTTAGTGTCACAATTGGTATTTAATTCTTTTATGCATCTTCAGTTTATTTTTGTGTATGATTTAAGTTGGTGGTCAAATTTCATTTTTTTTGGATGTAGCTGTCCAGATCCCCCAATACCATTTGCTGAAGAGGTTATTTTTACTCCATTAAAAAAAATATTTTATTTCTTTTATTTTTAGACTAATGGGAAGGGAGGGAGAAAAAGAGAGATAGAAACATCAATGTGTGATTGCCTCACACGCACCCTACTGGGGATCTGGTCCACAACCCAGGCATGTGCCGTGACTGGGTAATCGAACCAGCAACCATCTGGTTCGCTGATCAACACTGAAACCACTGAGTTACACCAGTCAGGTCCATTTTATGTTTATCCCTCATTTATTGAATATTAATTGCCCATAGAGACATGGGTTTACTTCTGAACTCTGTATTCTGTTCCGTTGGTCTATGTGTCTGTTCTTATGCCAGTACCAGACTGTTTTGATTACAGTGGTCTTGGAATATAGTTTGATATCAGGTATTGTGTTCCCTCTTACTTTTTTCTTCTTTCTAGAGTTTCCTGAGGGTGTTCAGGGTTGTTTTAGGTTCCAAATAAACTTCTGAAATGTTTATTTTATATCTGTGAAATATGTCATTGACATTTCAATATGGATTACATTGAATCTATAAATTTATTTGGGTGTTATAGGCATTTTGATGATATTAATTCTTCCAATCCATGAACATGGTATATGCTTCCTTTTATCTGTGTCTTCCTTAATTTCCTTCTTCAGTATTGTGTAGGTTTCTGAGCACAGATCTTTTACCTCCTTGGTTAGGTTTATTCCTAGGTACTTTATTTTTCTTGTTGTTATAGCAAATGGGATTTTTTCCCTGATTTCTGATTCTGATGTTGCATTGTTGGTGAACAAAAATGCTTCAATTTCTGAATATTGACCTTGTATCCTGCTGTTTTATCAAATTCACTTATTAGGTCAAGTAGTTTTTTGGTGGAACCTATAGGGTTTTCTATGTACACTATCATGTCATCTGCAATAATGACAGTTTTACTTCTTCCTTTCTAATTTGGATACCTTTTATTTCTTTTTCTTGTCTGACACTGTGACTAGGACTTCATATACTATGCTGAATAGAAGTGGTGAAAGTGGACATCCTTGTCTTGTTCCTGATCCTAGTGTGAAAGCTTTTAGTTTTGCTTGTGGAATATGATGTTAGCTGTAGGTTTTTCATATATGACCTTTATTATGTTGAGGTATACCCCTTTTACTTCCACTTTGCTGAGTATTTTTTATCATAAATGGGTGCTATACCATATCAAATGCTTTTTCTTATGTTAATGTGATATTGTGAATTTCGAGTTTCCTTTTGTTTATGTGATGTATTACAGTTATTGATTTGTGAATATTGTACCGTCCTTCCTTGCATCCCTCATATGAATCCCACTTGATCATGGTTTGTGATCTTTTTAATGTATTACTGGATGTGATTTTCCAATATTTTTTGAGGATTTTAGCATATATGTTCATCAGCGGTATTGACCTATAATTTTCCTTCTTTGTCGTGTCTTTATCTAGTTTTGGAATTAGGATGATGCTGGCCTCATAAAAAGATTTTGGGAGTCTTCCTTCTTCTTGGATTTTTTTGAATAGTCTTTGAAGGACAGGGGTGAGTTGTTTCTGAAATGTTTTGTAAAATTCCCCAGTGAAAGCATCTGGTCCAGGGATTTTGTGTGTCGGGAGTTTTTTGATTACTGCTTCAATTTCACCAGCTGTTATCAGTCTGTTTAGGCTTTATGCTTACTCTTCATTCAGTTTTGGAAGGTTACATTTTTCTAGAATTTTTCCATTTCACCTAGGTTTTCAAATTTCTTGGTGTATAACTGTTCATACTAATTTTCTACAATTATTACTATTTCTGCAGTATCAGTTGTAATCTCTCCTCTTTCATTCCTGAGTTTATTTATTTGGGTCGTTTTGCTTCTCTTCTTGATGAGTCTGCTTAAAGGCTTGTCGATTTTGTTTATTTTTTCAAAGGACAAGCTCCTGAATTTATTGATCCTTTGAATTGTTCTTTTAGTCTCTATGTCAGTCAGTTCTGCTCTGATCTTGATTATTTCCTTCCTTCTACTTGCTCTGGGCTTTGTTTATTGTTGTTTTTCCACTTCTTGTAGATGTAGGGTTAGATTGCTTATTTGAAATGTTTCCATCTTTTGTAGGTAGGCCTGTATATCTATGAACTTCATTCTCAGGTTACCCTTCACTGAATTTCATGGGTTTTGGACTGTTGTGTGTTCACTTTCATTTGTTTTCAGAAGCTTTTTTATTTCTTCCTTGATCTCACTATTGGCCCATTCATTGTTTAAAAGCATGTTATTCAGTCTCCATGAGTTTGAGTGTTTTTTAGTTTTTTTTTTCCTTCAGGTCAGCTTCTAGTTTCAAGTCCTTATGGTCTGAGAAAATGCTTGCTATGATATCAATTTTCTTGAATCTGTGGAAGCTTGTTTTATGCCCTATCATGTGGTCTGTCTTTGAAAATATTGCATGTGCATTTGAAAAGCACATGTATTTCTCTTCTTTGGCATGAAAGGTTATATATATTACACACACACACACACACACACACACACACACACACACACACAATAAGTTCAGTCCATTTAACTAATGTGTTATTCAGTTCCACAATATCCTTCTTGAAATTTTGTTTGGAAGATCTATCCATTTTTGGCAGTGGGGTGTTAAAATTCCCTATTATATGTGTGTTCCTGTCTTTATCTTTCTTGAAATCCTCCAAGATTTTCCTTATATATTTGGGTACTCTTATGTTATGTTGGGTGCATAAATACTTACAATGCTTATGTCTTCTTCATGGATTCTTCCTGTGAGTATTATGAAGTGTCCTTCTGTGTCTCATTTTATGGCCTTTGTTTTGAAGTCTACTTTGTCTGATATAAGCATTGCTACCCTGACTTTTCTTTTCACTGTGCAGTGGTTTGGAATATTTTTTTCTAACCATTTACTTTCCGCCTGTGTCAGTCTTTTGTTCTGAGGTGGGTCTCTTGTAGGCACTGTATGTGCTGGCCATGTTTTCTTATCCATTCAGCTACCCTATGCCTTTTGCTTGGAGGGATTAATCCATTTACATTTAAAGTTATTATTGATAGATACTCTTCATTTTTTCCCTTTCTATCTGTGTTTCTCTCTCTCTCACTCTTTTTCTTCTTCTTCTTATAGCAATCCCTTTAGGATATCTTGCCATCCTGGTTTGGTGGAAATGTATTCTTTTAGCATTCTTTTGTCTGGGGAACTCCTTATTTTGACTTCTATTTTAATTGAGAACCTTGCTGGTTAGAGTAGTCTTGGTTGAAGGCCTTTGCTTTTCATTTCTTGGAATATTTCTTGCCATTCCCTTCCAGCTTGTAGTGTTTCTGTTGAGAAGTCAGCTACTCTCCTTATCGGAGCTCCCTTGTTTGTTATTTCCTGTTGCTCCCTTGCTGCCTTTAAAATTCTCTCTTTGTCTTTGATATTTCCCATTTTAATTATTATATGTCTTGGAGTTAGCATGCTTGGTTTCCTCTTGAATGGGACCCTCTGTGCTTCCTGGACTTATGTGACTTTTCCTCTCAGATTTGGGAAGTTTTCCACCATTACTTTCCCAAGCAGCTTTTCTATCCCTTGGTCCTCTTGTTCTCCTTTTGGTATCCTTATTATATGGATATTATTATGTTTGATGTTGTCCTGCATTTCCCTTAACCCCTCTTCATTCTTTTTAAGCCTTTTTTTATATTCTTGTTCTTTCTGGGAAATTTTTTCTACCTTCTTCTCTAGCTCACTGATTCTATCCTCTGCTTCATCTAGCCTTCTTTTGATTCCTTCTACTGTGTTCTTCAATTCCAAACTTATATTCTTCATTTCCTCTTGTCTCTTGTTGAAAGTTTCTATATCTCTTTTCATACTGATATAGTTTACAGTAAGTTCCTCTTTGTT
This sequence comes from Mormoops blainvillei, assembly GCA_004026545.1. NCBI lineage: Eukaryota > Metazoa > Chordata > Mammalia > Chiroptera > Mormoopidae > Mormoops > Mormoops blainvillei. The sequence continues at coordinate 81,256 of PVJD01006275.1, forward strand.
TCCCTGTAGTTTTTTGTAATTCTCACTGAGCTCATTGTTTTGAACTCAATATCCGATAGTTTACTTGTCTCCATTTCATTTAGCAGTTTTTCTGATGATTTCTCCTTTCCTTTTGATTGGGGGTTGTTTCTTTGTCTTCCCATTATTTATGAGACTCTTCTTTTTTGCTTCTGTTTCTTAAATTGATCTATTTTTACTCCCTGTGTGTATGGTGTGAACTTATTTAGCAGGAGACCTGTGAGAGATTCAGTGGTGCAGTCTCTTTGATCTCCTGAACTCGATGTTCTTGGGATGCCTTTTATACGGTTCATGTTAGCTCTCTGCAAGTAATTGGGTTTTTATTGTTGTTCAGTCCTTTTTTGATGGGTCCTTCCCTCCAGCTGGTTGACTAAGGTTCGCTCTGCACACCACGTCTTGTATGTTTGTGGTGGTGCTATCAGAAGTAAACCTCACAGCCCAGGAAATAAACCCACATCTGCAAAAGCAACTCCTCACCGCAATCCCACTATCTATAGCAAATGAATCAGTAGTAATAAGGCTGCAAAGAGATTAAAACTATTATAAGAAAGGAGATAAATAAACTATAATATAAAATCTAGTGACTTAATATGCACAAACTTGATGGACAAGAAATGAATGTTAAAAATCTATTGTAGTAAAGAAAATATCACAAATTATGGAGAAGACCACAGTTGATTTCACCTTGGTAACCTCTGGTATTTACCACTGTATTTCTTTCTGGATCTGCCTGTGGTGATGTCAGATGTTGACTCCATCTGACCTTATGCAGCCTGTTCAAGACTTCCAGGGATCCACTGTCTGTGGCTGTCTCCCTCAATTGTTAATCTAGCCACTTTGAATTTAGCAGTCAGGCATAAACCCCAAGGGGCCAGGTCAGAATCCCTCCTGGGGGTGGGGCTATTGTTTCCTCTCAAGCTGCTGCTCAGACTGGAGTGGTCTGCCTGAGCAAGATGGCTACTGCATTATGCAGGATGTCTCAGCACTGGGATCCCAGAGTCTACTTTCTCAGTTCTCTCCCCAAAGACTCCATCCCCAGCCTCTTCTCAGGCATCTCTAGCCCACTCTGCCCCTGCCATTGCCAGAGCCCAAAGTAAGTGGTTGTAAATGAAAATTTGTGTATTGAACCTTTAAACGGCTCATTGCATCTCCAAGCACCTGTCTCTGGCAGAAAGCAACCCTGTTGCTTTTGCAACTAGCTGTTATCTGTGATTGGGGGCTCTGGTGCTGTAGGCTAGGGACCCCCTCTTATGGTTTAGACCCCACTTTTCTCAAGGGGATCCAAGTGGCTGCTTAAATATCCTTCTGGCACTGCTGACTGTGGGTCCCCAACCAGCTTTCTCAAGTCTCCACTGCACTCCTTACAGGTCACATTGTGCTGAAGCTGACTCTTTTGTGTGTCCAAGGTTATTAGTTCTCTCTCTCACTATTTTCAGTTGTTTGTTCCAGATGATTTCTCCACAATTTATTTGTAATTCCAGATTGATCCTGGGAGGAAGTCAGTGTGACTTCAAATCAGTCCTCTGCCATTTTGCCCTGGAATTATATTCTTATGAAAGTAATGGTAGCTTAAGTCATTTTCATATCAGTATCTTTGCAGTTTTGGTACTGGTGCTCATATTTTTACAAATCCTTTGTGCTATGAAAACTTCTTTTTGGTTTGGCAGTTGCTTCAGTGAAATCAGTACCCTGCTCAGCCCACACCTACCAGGTAGCAGGGCCTCCTGGTCCACTGTGAAATTGGCGTGGCACATGGTGAACATATAATTGCCTCCAGGGGCTGCTGGTGCTGCTTGGGCTGCTCAGGCTGGGTCTCTGAACCTGTATGGTAGGTGGAGTTGCAGTTCTCCACCATGGTGGGCTCGCCCAAGCAGACCCTGTCCAGCAGACTGCTGATTGAAGAGGTGGAAGCCTGTCTTTGGCTGCAGGGCTTCTGTGGGGCACTAGGACCCCAGGATCTGGCCATGGCTGCAGTGAGGGGCCTGGGTAGAAGCTTCTGAGCACTCACCGCAGAACTGCCTCAGCAAGATATACAGGTATAATACTTATTTTTTCAAATGAAACCTTTATTCACATTTTAATTTATCAGCTTGAAGTCCTGTGTGTTTATGTGACTATATAAATAAAATTACAGAACTAAATTTCAGCAGAAATATTTGGAGACAGCTACCACATGTCGTCTTTCCTTTGAAGGGTTATCTTCTTATGGCTTTATTTCTTAGAAGTCTTTTTAGACTTCTATGAGAACCCAAGCAAATAAGGGAGCATCAAAGAACAGTGAGGGCTGTTAAAAATGGTATTCTGGAACATCATTCTGATTTCCCTTAGGGAACTATTTTGATATTTTATCAGACTGTGTCTAATAGTCTATGGAGACTGTACTTATATTTAAGACTTAAAATCCATAAAATCAATTGTATTTCTTGTTGTATTTGCATTTATATAGATCCTTTAATGTATTTTATATTACGGTTCTTTTACAGACCAATGAATTACATAGTTTTATGGCAAGGGCTATAGCTTGCAAAATTGACTGCTATTATTTACAAAAGTTCTTGTTTTATGCATTTCTGCATGTGTGAAGGAATGTTGCAGATTAAGTAAAAGTGTAAATGTAGGGGAATTAATTAACACCTATCAGTTATAACCTGACCTTTCTTTGTCAACAATGATCAGAAAATATACTCAGTAAGTGGATATGAAGGGAGTTTTATTAGGTGAACCAACCAACCATTATTATATCACTTCAATTATGATTATACCAGTGCTCCTTTACATAGCATCAAGATGGGCTTTTTGTCAGGACATATTTCTAGAGGTGGCAAACATTGATTCACAATTTGGACTCAGACTCTTAGCTATAGAAGGGATGTTTGAAAGCTATGCAACACTAAAAAGGATCATAGCAATTGTTACAGAATCTTGTCTACTCTTTGAAACTATTTTCACAGCAGACAGTTGGGAAGATTTCCCATGTATTTGTAAGAATACACAGACTGTGGAATTAGCAAATGAGGAATCTAATGTATTGAGGGGAAACAAAAAAGAGACAATTTATAGAAAATGTAATTGATTTCACAAATTAGGAGTTTTACTATTTTCTAAATTCAATGACATCTCAGTGTTTATGTTTAAAACAATATTGCATTCCTTAATGTGTCAGTGTATTAACTAGATGGAACCCTTGTTGTCTTCACAGTGGGGGTTCTCTTCTGCTTTGAAAAAAGATGTTTGATGTTCTTTCATGTAACTTAAATTTAATAAAAATATGCTTCAAAGACTACTATAAAAACTTTTAACTGATACTATCTTATACAGTTCTGGATCTTCATGTTATACATGAAGTAAATCTTTCTGGTTCATATGTGTATATTAACCTTTTACAAATAATCAGAAAACCCTAGAATTAAATGAGCTCTTTATATAAAACTTATCATGGAATTAAGAATCTGAAGATTTCCCTGGCAGATGTGGTTAAGTTGGTTAGAGCGCAGGTTCGATTCCCGGTCACACATGCCTAGGTTACTTGTTCGACCTCCAGTTGGGGCACATATAAGAAGCAACCAATTGATGTTTCTCTCTCACACAGATGTTTCTCTCCCTGTCTCCCTCCCTTCCCCTCTCTCTCTAAAGTCAATAAGCATGTCAATGCGTGAGGATAAAAAATATCTGAAGGTTAAAAGTCTCTTGTTATAGAGTGAATGTGTCCCCCTAAAATTCATTTGTTGAAACCTAATTCCCAGTGTGATTGAATTTGGAGGTGAGGCCTTTGGAAGGTGATTAAGTCATGAAGGTAGAGACTTCAGGAGTACAATTAGTGTCCTCCTTATAAAAGAGACCTCACAGACATTCTTTATCCCTTCTGCCCTGTGAGGACAGCAAAAAGATAGCCAGCAATAAACTGGGAAACCAGTGCTAGGCATCATAAATGCCAGCTCCTTGATCTTGGACTTCCAGTCAGTTATCTTCAAGGTTCTTATATTTGACTTATCATTAGAATCCACCTTAGGAGCTTTACAAAATAGATTGTTAGTCCCAAACTAAACCTACTGAATCAATTTTTTTTCCAGTGCTCCTAGGTGATTCTTATGACAAATCAGGTTTGAGAATCATGGATTTGGGCCAAAGCCAACCAAATTTGGTGGAGTTTTATCTCATAGTATATTGAGAAATGGGGGTTCCACTAGTTATATAATGTCTATTTTAAATTAATTACATGGTTGTGACATATTTTTACATGTCCTCACCTTGTAAAACAAAAATATAGGTTTTAGCTTGGCTCACCTTAGAAACTGCCATCTAGCCTTGTTCTTTTTTTTTAAATCAGTTATTCATAATGTTAAAAGGGTTATATTTAATTATCTCCAGGCACTTTTGCTCTGTAGTAACCAGCTCCTTAAAATCTTTTCTTATAGGTCCTATTTTCGAACTATTTAATGACTTTTGCTTTTCCTGGGAATCTAGTTTCTCTAAATATGGAGATGTAGCAACAATAGCACACCAACTCTGAGAAATATAAAATTGACTAATAACTAGTCTTGCTAGAATGTTTCCAATGTTGGGAAATTAAACTTGACCATTTCAATTTTGGTTGACTCTTAGGGCAGATAATTATTATTATATAAGCATTGCTACAGTCAATCCACACGTTATGAAATCAGGCCTCCATATTGTTTTTGTTTTTAAAATAGCATCTAAACATATACATACACATAAATACATGCATAGCTGTCTGAGTGTTAATTGGACCACTGTGATCAGAAATAGTTTGTTTGACATAACACTGACAATATCATATAACCTAGTTTCTAAGAACTAATATAAGATCCTTGAACTAATCATGAGCTACCCTTACAAAGAAAAATAATGAATTTAAGTTAATTGGCTAAACTTATCTAATATGCTTAAATCTGAACCAAGTCCTCTTTTTTTCTACCTTTTTCAACCTAAATCAATAGAGAATCAGCTGAAATATGAATATAGATCAAAACTGAAATATCAAAACATCTGCCACACTGTGTATTGGCTTAAACTTTAGTTTATTCTTTAGTTCAACTGCCAGGTGTGGATATAGCTATATTTTGTGTGGTACAATAGACAAATTGATTCTCAGGGGGAGCAGGAATAGAAACTCTTAATCAAAAATCACGAAGCTTCATCTAGTTAACTCTAGTAAATTAAAACAAATTCCTCCTGAATATTGTCTGTTAGATTAATCTGTATATTTGTCATTTGTTCTAAATATATACAGACAAACATACCCATGATTTCAACTGCATTGACTATTGCATAATACCATGTAATTTTTGAATTTTCTTGTTAATTTACCTGGTCATTGTCTTTTACTTTGTGGCAACACAACATACCTTTTTTTATAGAATTTTGTAATAAGAAAACGTTATGTGGAACGATATTTAAATTAACTCAGTTGATTAATCTCTTGATATTTGCAAATCGAGGTTCAACATAATACACTTTCAGTCTCAAACAGCAATAAGCATCAAAATTTCCATTGTAAGACTGTTCTGGAGTGCATGTGTGTACCTAACACCTGATATCTGTACAATCATTTTACATTTTCAATGCAGTTTCACATCAACTATTTCATTTAATTTCCATATTTAAATTAAGTATATTCACATATTACATATTTTAAATTTCCACACCATTAAAGCAATATAGCGTACTCAGATATTTAAATAACAAACATTTGCTATTAAAATTGACAGAAATTACCTCACATTCTCTTTATGTTGCCTTCTTCTGTTTCTCTTGTTTTCAATGATACATATACTTGTCAGTTTTGCTCCTGTGTCATCATTTAATATTTAATTTCCTATTGTGTACACACACCTTTACTAGATGCTAAGGAGAATACAAAAAACAGTGAGGTATTTTTTTGGTCTCAAGGTATTTTCATCCTAAAAGGAAAGTAAACAGTGGCTGGTGTAGCTCAGTGGATTGAGCATCGGCCTGCAAACTAACGGGTCCCTGATTCCATTCCCCACTCAGGGCACATGCCTGGGTTGCAAGCCAGCTTCCCTATGCGGGGGGGGCGTGAGGGGCAACCACGCCCTGGAACGATATTTAAAAGATCCTTGAACTAATCCTTGTGTATTGGGTTTAACTTTAGTTTATTTTTTAGTTCAAACGTGCCATGGAAACATTTTGGTTGATGTTTCTCTCCCTGTCTTTCTCTCTCCCTTCCCCTCTGTCTAAAAATAAAATAAATGAAATATTTAAAAAAAAAGAAAGTGAATACATATACTATTCTAAGTAAAATGTCCTTTCTTAACATTTTAAATTTAGTCCTACCAGAAACGTGGTTTCATGTCTTCTTTGCTGTTTGACAATGAATTACCTAAAGGTAGAGATTGAGTCTTATGATTTTTCTAATCCTAGGATGGATCTCAGTGTTGAAATTGTATTAGATGTTTGCTGTTTCATGTAACTAACTTTTTAAAATCCTTTAATTTATCTTTATTGCCTTAAAGATAGAATTAAACTCTTTAGCATGTTAAGTAAGCCTTTTGTGATTTAGGTCTGCACTTGCCACATATTTTGACCACTTGAAATGTAACTAGTCTGACCTGAGATGTGCTTAAAAATAAAATGCACATTAGATTTCAATGACTTAGTAAGAAAACAATGATGTAAAAGTTGTCATCAATAATTATTATCTTGATTACATGTTGAAATGGCATTACAGTTAAATTAAGTAGAGTTTGTTAAAATGGATTTCATGTTAATTTTGCTTTTTAAAATATGGTTACTAGAAAACTTTAAATTATATATATGGCTTATGTTTATGACTCATTTTTTAAAAGATTTTATTTATTTATTTTTAGAGAGAGGGGAAAGGTGGGAGAAAGAGAGGAAGAGAAACATCAATGTGTGGTTGACTCTCACATACCCCTTACTGGGGACCTGCCCCACAACCCAGACATGTGCACTGATGGGGAATCAAACTGGCAACCCTTTGGTTCACAGGTTGACACTACATCCACTGAGCCACACCAGCCAGGACTATGACTCATATTTTTGATGACAGAGATGCTCAAGCACCCTTCCCACCTCCTTTCCTTTATTTTCCACATCCACTTTTTTTCCACCCTTAAAAAGTCTCTGTGTTATCTTCCAAAAGTACATGCTAAATTCCCAATTCAATACTTTTACAGCTTTGCCTGGCATACTCTCTCTTCTTAGCACAGTCCCTGGCAAAAGCAAAACCACTGCACTCCACCTCAGACTACTCCTTCCCAAAAGCTACTTACTTGTCCTGTGTCTGTAATACCATATTGTCCTGCTTAAAACTTTACCTAAGACTCACTCACACACTGAATTGTGCTTCTTGGTTTACTTTTGCCTCTTTTAAGATTGGAACTGATCTTTTCTGACTCTCGTGCATTGAACACAGTTTCTGGTTTAGAATGACTCTTAATTTTTTATGTGTGAATACAAGAAGGACCTGGTTGAACAGTGAATCTAAAGGCAAACTTTAAGATTTTTTTGTTTGAATCTGGACAATAGCTTTAACCCAAACAAACCACCCAAGACACCCCTTCCCCTTCAACTTCCCTCTGGGTCAAAATCAAGTCCCTAATTGACCCAAAATCCCTCCACTCCCCCAGAAAAAATTAACAAATAAAAGCACCAACCCCCAGTAGAAGCCACTACAGAGTTTCATGCAAAACTACCAAACATTTGAAAAGCTGTGGAAGAAAGTGACAGTGTCTTGTCAAGCAAGTCATTAATTCATTTTTTATCAGCAACTTAACTTTTCACTTGAAGACAGTGTTTCTGCAATGGTGGCTTCCTCTTTCGTCCTCGGAAAGGTCAATAAAGTCCCTAGTAACCATTACCAAAGGCAGTCAATGGGTTTAGTTGTACATTGTAAATACCAAATGCAGTTCCAATGGGCTGAGTTCCACTGTTACATACAACAAAATACTTTCCACTGGCATACCTATTGAAAACTGACTGGTTACTGTAGGCATTATAGAAATGGTTATACATTTGATAAGAAAAATTAAAGCCTTGGTTTCAGGCTGAGGTGGGAATGGAAACAAGCATGATAAAAGGGCTCCCAGCATCTCCGATTGCCCTGGAAACATTTTGGTTGACTCTGAAAGCATTTGGGTGTGTGGAGAACTCTCCTCATCCTCCGTGGTTTCCTCATCTGGGAAAGGGGACATCTAAATCTCCCTTCAGTGTGGCTTTCAACTTTCACCTCCCATAGCAATTTTAACCTCACACCGCCTGAAGCCGATGAGATGATACCTGTTTTCTAATAACTTCCTCACTGGAGTGTCATCTGTATAGGTAATAAAAGAGAAAACTCATCTTTCATTTGTTCTTGGACAAACTGGCATCTCAATATTCTCAATCCAAAGGTCCCAAAGTACTCTCTAATTTTTTTCTTCAGATACTTTAGGGTTCACCCCACCCACAAAAAGCTTTTTTGGAGGGAATTTTAATTCCAAGTCATAAGCCCTTCTAGGCTCAAATTTCCTGGCATCCACTTTGTACTCTTTGACTTGGAGCACCTTGTCAATAGTAGCACTATCTTGGAAAACCACACACCTGAACTCCATGGATAATCCCATTGCTGGGTGGGTTTGAGTCTACAGTAAAATCGATAATCTCACCATATTGACCAATATTCAAAAAGAGCCTCCTTACTGCTATTACGGGAGAGTCCCCCAGGGAACATTTTGCTGGCCATCTTCTGAGTCTTGCTGGCCTCGATTCTGAAGCCCTTGGGGAGTTTTATGTTGAATTTTCTCATCGCATAGCTGAGGGGGTCTATTTTCCTGGGGTTAGCAGCTATGGGGTTTTCTGAGAATGTCACACTTTATCCTTAACTGTAAGAGATGGGGAAGCATGACAATTGGCACTGGAGGGGATGCAACAGAGATGTAATGGCATGGGAGAAAGGGAATGAGTGATTGGACCTTTTGAAATGAACAGTCAGAATTCATGGTTTTGTTGAAGCCATGATAGCCACACAGAAGTTGGTTTGCCATCAGGCATTTATTTATTATATATATTGCCCTTAAGGCACTAGTCCCCCATGAAAGAAAAGTTTGCTGAGAGCATGAGCAACTTGTACTCTTCAGGCAGTAACTCTTTCAAATTTGGTTAAACTCATTTTTTTTTCTTTCAGATGGACCTTGCCTGTGTAAATGACCACTTGTTCATTACCTTCTTTAGGTAATTTTCTTATTCCGTTGCTGCATTTCGGGGCAAAAATGGGAAAAGAGGCGGGGAGGGGTAGAAAAGAAAGATTACGGGAAAAGCAACTTCTTATTCTAAAACATTTTAAATAATAGCAATGCTGAAATATAATTTACACACCATACAATTTGACCTTCTGAAGTTTGTCATGTATTTACAGAGTTGCGTGGTGGTCAAATCTAATTACCACCATTTAATTTTACAAACTGCTTGTCCCCCCAAAAGAAATTTTACACCTCATTAATCAATCAGCCCTCATTTTCCCCTCAACCCTCCCAAATCACACAATCTGTGGCGTTTTGTGTCTGGTTTCTTTCACTTTGTCCATTGATTCATAGGCTCTTCCATGTCATGGCATGTTTCAGTATTCCATCCATTTTTTACAGGTGAATAGTATTCTATTGCATTGATATATAACACTTTCAATATTCATTTCTCTAAAATAACATTTGAAAGTGTTGATACTGTTATAGTATTCCACATATGTGTCATAGTCAAAATAACTGTAAGGGATTTTTTCTGGTAGTCATTTGCTTTTCTGAATTCTGGCACTATCATTTAGTGTAATTAGGATTTGTCACAGTTGTCCAGACTATTGAGATATTATTTAATATTAGCTTAATTGTTCCTCACACATGAAGACCAAAGGTCAAATTTTTCAGTGCTCAGTTTGGCTACTTCAAGGTGGGCAACTCTTACCCACTGCATTGTTCAAAAGTCAACCAGATTAGCTTTTAGGAGGAAGTGATTTAATTCCATCATAGCACCTTCCCCAAGGCTGTGTATATATTATACTTGCAACAGATCAGTATTCTGTTGCATCAATTTCTGCAATTACTCATGTCTTTAAACAAACCCTACTGTTAATAATAATGCTTGTTTATTGTGTCTGCAAATGTGTACTCACCATCATTTGTATTTAAGTGAAATGGAACTGTATTTTAAAAATAATTTCAGTGAAATAAAATAAGAGGAAAAATGAGTCATTTCACAACAAAGGTAAAAGCAAAACCTCTAGGGAAAACAAAACAAAACAAAACAAAACCCTGGCTCACACTTTAATTATAAGCTATTTGAAGCCACAGTTGCTCCCACATTTTAGATGTTATTCCACATCCTCATGTTTTTGTTCATTATGAACATTCTTCCCCAAATGCTCTTATTTTCTGCTCAGCCAGAGACTGTATTCCCATTCCAACTGCCTAACCCATATAGCCTCTTCTAAGAGCCTCCCCTCTGTGAACTGATCATACCCTTTCAAATGCATCGGCCAATGAGTCTCTCATTGGACAGGCACTGTGCCATACTTAACTTAAAGGTCTCAACACATAGCATGATATGCATAATACTTAGCACAATAAAAAAGAAAAAAAAGAACTATTAAATATTTGCTGAAATAAACTAAGCACTGGAGTTCTGAGGACCACAATTTTAAAAATCATTGGTCTAACTGGACTTTGAGTAGATAAACCAGTTGAAGATTACTCCCTGAGTGCTGATCTGTCACAAATTTGGAGACCTGACTTGTCTTTCTATGAAAGAGGCTGAAAGTTTGAAATTTTCTTACTTCTGACTCATTTTTAAAATTTCTGTTCAAGTACAATTTTGTCCATTTTCCCCATACCACTCCCCCTGACCCTCCCATTCCCACTTCCCACCCTCAATCCTATCCCCTTTTGGCTTTGTCTATGTGTCTTTTATATATGTTCCTTGATTACCCTTGCCCTTTTCCTCCTATTATCCCACTCCCCCCTCTCCTATGGTTACTGTCAGTTTGATTATTATTTTCATGTCTCTGGTTCTATTTTGTTTGCTTGTTTGTTCTGTTGATTAGGTTCCACTTATAGGTGAAATCATATGGTATTTGTCTTTCACTGCGAGGCTTATTTCAGTTATCTAGGTCATTTTTAAATCACTGAGATAAGAGCAGGGAAACAAGAGCTCCCTTCAGCTTCTGCTTTCACGAGGCTGAAAATTTTGGGGGAATTATACCATCTATGTATTTCTAAACTAATGAAGCACTTTAATGACTTGTTATTTACCTGTGGCTATCATTAGGCCATGGTTGATGTCATAGTTTTGCCCCCTGTGTGGGATGCTTAGCTTCACTCAATTATGTGACTGTAGACTGCACCCATCACCACAGTTCTGGGTGTTATAAATGCTTGTGTCTGGTCACAAGGGGCCATTGGGTCTGAGCATGTCAGTGATTAGTGAAAAGACTATCTTCACTTGTGGATACACAATTCAAAGAATTTAACCTACTGATCTTGGGCCAATAGTGTCATCTTTGTACCTGAAAACAACAAATTATTGAATAATTATTTTTGAGGTAGTGAAAGGGAACATCTTGAAAATGGTTATATCTACTCCTGCATCCCTAATGAAAATAATTATGCTCTCTGAGGTACTTTCCTCCCAGACACATTTTCCATGATCTTTAACTGTTTTAAATATTTTGAAATAACTCCTCTTCATTCTAGTGTATGAGGAAATTAAAACCTGTGTTATTTAGCTTTAGTTTTCCATGGTGATGTTGCCACAGGACGTAATATATTTTTTAAGTACTGAAATACTCTCATTAGATTCCTGATGTTAACTTTACCTGTGGAGCAGTGCAGTAACAATAAGTCTGAGCAAAAATTTATTCTTATTCCATATTAAATCAAAATACATATATTATTAAACTGAATCAACTAGAGATTTCTTTGTTGAGAAATTAAGAAATGAATGAATGTTAGGTACCCAGACAGTTACCAAAGGAATTTTACAAATGTGGAATGCCTATAAAAATAAATACTCTAAGTCAAAGACCAAATGTCACAGAAGTTAGGGATATAAAATAAAGATTTTTTGTTCCTGGAGTAGGCAGACCAAGTGCTGTAATACATGCAGATCATCATAATTTTTGTATCTTCAGGAACATGTGATACCTAATTTGGGTTTGTTTTATTGTGATTTACACCATGCCTACAGTATTTATAGCTCTTAATTTGATCATCCCTTAGGCATTAGTATCTCATTTATAACTGTTGGAGAATGGGGAATAAGATGAAGGATAACATAAACCTTTAGAATTAATCTACTTTTCTTATCATGAGACTCAACCTTGGCAGAAGGATGCTGAGGGAGCCATAAATCAGAAAGGCACCATGGATGTATCTTGATTCGATATGCTGGCATAGACCTATTTTGGTGGTAATATGCTCTTTAATGCTCTGTTGAACTTGTTCTCTTTAGTGAAAAATGAAAATACATGTGCTTGACATACTTGGTCTAGTTGGTTGTTTGATAAAATGAGATTTCCCATACTCTTTTTCCTCTTCATTTTCCACAGAAACAGCCGGTGCCCATTACTTAAATTAAGTTGCAAGTGCTTGCAGATAGTTTGAAAAATGATCTAGGAAATACTGTTCTTTAGTAACTTTTGAATGTATCTAAATAATGATCTAGCTGAATGTAGTACCTTGGAAATAGACTAAAAATTAATTTGACTTCAACTCTTTTTAACAGCTGAATCCAACAGCTAGACTCCTGCCTACATGAGACTAATTTAAAAAGTATCTTTTGAGAGAGAAGATGGCGGTGAAGAGTAGGTGGGAGCTGAGACCACTTGCTCATGCACCCAACTGGGACACTTAGCTGATCCTCCAAACGGCAAAGTGGATAACCAACAGAATCTTAACTGATATGAAGTTTGGAAGCCAAAGTGTGCAGAGGACACTTTAAAAGAGACAAGTAAGACAATAAGACCTGGATCTGAGAGAAAACCAGAGACACCTTGAAAGAAGTCAGAGGCAAACACCAACAGCTGAGACAAATTTCCCTTTGCTATTCAGCAGAACTTGCATATTTTTTTTAATTTCTCTGCCTTCTTTTTGTTTATTTAGGCTTTTTTTGCTTTTTTTCTTTTTCTTCTCCCTGTCATATTGCATTTTAATTTTTCTTCTTTCACTTCACTCATACCCAAACAACTCACTGCTCTTGGTCTTTTACTTTTTATTCTTTTTATTCAGATTATATATATTTTTTCATATTATTGTTATTCCAAATCCCACACAGCATCATTCCCTGGTCTTAATCTATTTCACCATCTTCCTGAGCTTTATTACTGTTATTGTAAACTTTATTTTCTTTCACACTACATCATGTTTCTATCCCTTACTATTACTATTTCTCTTCCTTCTAACCTTACATAAATGCCCTTCTTTCTGAAGTCAGCTCACATTCATTTTCCCCTGTTATAAGAGTCTTATTTGTCTTCCACCTTTTATAAACAGTGGCTAGTTGGGCAAAATACCACAGTTATTGCTATATTTCTCCAACAGGACTCCTATTTGTTCACTGTTTTTACTTTAAATCCCATAAAATACTCTCCCCCATCTTATTCCATTTCACCAACCCCTTGCCCCTGACCAGTTGAGTGAGGAATTTTATTTTAATTTTTCCCACTCTTAGCCTGAGCTTTACTCCTTACTCTCATCAGTTTACTTCCCCCATGCTCTCAAAATCACTTTGTGGTAGGCATCTCATATTCACTCTTCACTTTTGTACAATATTCTTATTCCCCTTCACCTTTATGAAACTTTATTCAGCTATTGTTTCTATTGACTGTGCTGTGATTTTTCTGCAATTTTGCTCCAATTGACCCAGTGCCTTTTCAATTATACGTGAAACCTTATAGTATACTCTTCCCTTTTCTTACCCCATTGTTCCCACAGCCCTTTTGTGTTTTACTTATGCTTTAAATGTTGTTCTCTCCCTTTCCTCACCTCAGTTCTATCCCTACTTTTATCAATTCTCCTCCCTCTTACCACTCAGTAACATTTCCCCTTCTTTTAGTCATCTCATATGCTCTTCACCATATCTTAAAATATTCATATTCTCTCTTCATTTTTATTAATCTTTACTCAATTGTGGTTGGTATTCTTGATGTGGTGAGAGGTTATTTTAACTGGGGTAGGTTTGGTTGTTCGCTAATACTGCAGCCTTTTGTTAGCCAACACCTATACAACAGCATACAAGACAAGGTAGTGATTGTGACTACCAGTAAGCCTGCTGGAAATAAGAACCCACCAATGAAGGAGCCACCAACAAGTAAAGTCCAAGTACAACAAGAGAGCCCACACAGATGGAAGAAAGGGCAACCCTAGAGCATCCAGACATGTCTATTAAAAAAACTACACCACTGAGTCCCACAGAACCCCGACCACAGAAGTCTTCCCCACGAAGACAGCTGGTAGTGCAGAGCTTCCTGAACCACAGAAACAAACAAAAGAGCCACCTAAAATGGGTAGAAAAAGAAAGAACCCCCATTCAGTAGGAATTGAAGAATTTCTAGTAAAAGAGCTAAATTAAATGGAAGGAAACAAATTATCAGACATAGAATTCAAAAGAATGGTTATAAGAATGCTCAAGGAGCTCAGTGACAACTACATGGATCTGAGTGGGTACTACAACAACATGAAAAAATAAATAGAATCTGTAAGTGAAAAGCAGGAAAAAATGAAAAATGAAATATCTTAAATGAAAGAATACACTAGAATGAATTACAAGCTGGCAAGATGAAGCAGAGGAATGAATTAGTGAACTGGAAGACAAGGTAGAAAGAAACACCCAGGTAGAGCAGCAGCATGAAAAATGACTAAAAAAGTATGAGCTTAAAAGAACTTCAGGGCATCTTGAAATGCAACAATTCTAATCATAGGAATACCAGAAAGAGAAGAAAAGGAGAAAAAGCCAAAGGAGGGAAGGATTGAAAGTGGGACATGGGCATGGGTGTGGTTGGGGAAAGTGGTGGCGTGAAAATGGAGGCAAGTGTACTTGAACAAAAATTTTAAAAAGGAAAAATAAGAAAACCTGTTTGAAAAAGTAATTACACACAAATTCCCAAACTTAGAGAGGAGAAAAGCCATGCAAGTTCAGGAAGCACAGAGGGTCCCAAGCAAATGAACCCAAAGAGGTCTACTCCAAGACACATCATAATTAAAATGCAGAGTTTTAAAGACAAAGAGAGAATCTTAAAAACAGTAAGGGAGAAACAGATAGTAACATACAAGGGAGCTCCAATAAAGCTTGCAGCTGATTTCTCAACTGAAACTCTACAAACCAGAAGGGAATGGCAAGAAGTTTTCCAAATAGTGAAAAGCAAAGACCTGTAAATAAGACTACTTTACTCAGCAAGGCTGTCATTTAAAATGGAATTTAATCCATTTAATGTAAATGGATTAAATGATCCAATCAAAAGAGATAGGGTAGTTGAATGGATAAGAAAACATAATCCACACCTATGCTGCCTATAAGAGATGCACCTCACAACAAAATACCTACATGAATTGAAAATGAAGGGTTGGCAAAAAAATTCAAATCCAATGGACAGGACAAAAGCCAGGATAGTAATACTTATATATAAAAAAATAGATTTCAAAATAAAAACCATAAAAAGACACAAAGAAAGTCATTTCATAATTCTAATGGGAGGAATCCCTCAGGAGGCTATTGACATTGTAAAGATATATGCACCCAACATAGGAGCACCAAAATATAAGGAAAATCATAGAGGTCTTCAAGAAAGAGATAGACAGCAACACACTCATAGGAGGAGATTTTAACACCCAATTGTCAACAATAGACAGATTTTCCAAACAAAGAATCAACAAGGACTTTGTGATACTAAGTGACATGCAAGACCAAATGGGTTTTACTTATATACACAGAACTTTTCTCCCCAAAGAAGCAAAATATACGTCCTTTTGAAATACACATGGAATATTTTCAAAAATAGACCACATGATAGGGCACAGAACAAGCCTCAACGAATTCAAGAAAATTGAAATCATATCAACGTTCTCTCAGATCACAATGGCTTGAAACTAGAAACCGACCTCAAGGAAAAAGCTCAAAACACAGTCAAATACATGGAGACTGAACAACCAGTTATTAAGCAATTAATTGGTCAATAATGAGATCAATGAAGAAATCGAAAAGTTTCTGGAAACAATTGAAAATGAACACACAACAGTCAGAAACCTATGGGACACTGAGAAGGTAGTCTTGAGAGGGGAGGTCATAGAATACGGGCCTACCTAAAAAAGATAGAAAATTTTCAAATAATAATCTTAACCTTACAACTACAAGAACTGGAGGAATAAGAGCAAACAAAGCCCAAAGTAAGTAGGTGGAAAGAAATAATCATGATCAGAGCAGAATTAAATGACATAGAGACTAAAAGAACAATCCGAAGGATCAATAAATCCAGGAGCTGGTTCTTTCAAAAGATAAATAAAATCAACAAGCCTTTAAGCAGACTCATCAAGAAAAAGAGAGGACTGAAATAAATAAAATCAGAAACAAAAGAGGCAAAATTACACCTGATACCACAGAAATGCAAAGGATTGTAATAAATCACTATGAACAGCTATATGCAAAGACATTTGAAAACCTGGCCCAAATGGACAATGTTTTAGAAAAATATGATCCTCCAAAGATAAGTCAAGAAGAAGCAGAAAGCCTCAACAGACCATTTTCACCTAGTGAAATTGAAGAGGTAATCAAAAAACTCCCAGCCAACAAAACCCCTGGGTCAGACGGATTCACTGGAAAATTTTACCAAACATTTAGAGAAGAACTGTCGGACATTCTGATAAAAAAAAAATTCCCAAAAGTCCAAGAACAAGTAAGACCTCCAAACATTTTTTTATGAGGCCAGTTTTATTCTAATTCTAAAACCAAATAAAGACACACAAAGAAAGAAAACTACAGGCCAGTATTGGTGATGAACAAAAATGTTAAAATTCTCAACAAAATACTGGCAAACTGGATCCAGCAATGCATTAAACAGTCATGCATGATCAAGTGGGATTCATCCCAGGCATATAAGAATGGTACAATATATGCAAATCAATAAATATAATATACCACATAAACAATACAAAAGACAAAAACCACATGATCATCTCAATACGTGCTGGAAAAGCTTTAACACCCAAACTTTAGGTAAAGTGCAGCACCCATTTATGACAAAAACACTTAGCAAAGTGGGAATAGAGAGAGTATATCTCAACATAATAAAGATCATATACAAAAAACCTACAACCAACATTATCCTCAATGGGAAAAAATTCAAAGCTTCCCCTCTAAGATCAGGCACAAGATAATCATGCCCACTTTAACCACTTCTATTCATAGTATTGAAAGTCCTTGCCACAGAGACCAAAAGAAAATGAAATAAAAGACATCCAAACTGGAAAGAAGGAAGTAAAACTCTCTGTTTGAAGATGACATGATAGTAAAGAAATTCCTATAGATTCTGCCAAAAAATATTCAACCTAATAAATGAATTTGTCAGAACAGCAGGATGCAAAGTCAACATTCAGCCACTGAAGGCATTTTTGTACATCAACAATGAAATATCAGAAATAGAAATTAGGGGAAAATCCATTTACTACAGCAACAAGAAAAATAAAATACTTAGGAATAAACTTAACCAAGGAGTTAAAAGATCTGTACTCAGAAATCTGCAGACCACTGAAGAAAGAAATTAAGGAAGACACAAATAAATGGAAACATGTACTGTGTTCATGGGTTGGAAGAGTTAAAATCATTAAAATGTCCATCGTTTAGCTGGTATGGCTCAGAGGATGGAGTGCTGGCCTGTGAACTGAGAGGTGACTGGTTCTATTCCCAGTCAGGGGACATGCCTGGGTTAGGGGTCAGGTCCTGGGTTGGGGGCATGTGAGAGACCACACTGCTCAATGAATCTCTTGTGCATTGATGTTTCTTTGTCCTTCCTCATAAAATAAATAAATAAATAAAAATCTTTTAAAATGTCCATGCAACCCAAAGTAATCTATAGATTCAATACAATCCCTATCAAAATACCAATGACATATTTCACAGTTATAGAACAAATATTTCAAAAATTTATATGGAACTATTAATAACTGTGAATAGCCTCGCCAATTTTGAGAAAGAAGAATAAAGAGGAAAGATCACAATGATCAATATCAAACTATATTGCAAAGCCACTGTAATGAAAAAAGTCAGTACTGGCATAAGAATAGAGACATAGGCCAATGGAACAGAATAGAGAACCCAGCAATAAACCCATGTTGATATGGTCAGTTAATATTTGACAAAAAGGTTAGGAACATAAAATGGAGTAAGAATAGCTTCCTCAATAAATGGTGTTGGGAGATCTGGACAAATATATGCAAAAAATGAAACTAGACCACCAACTTACACCATACACCATACACCAAAATAAACTCAATATGTATAGAAGACTTAAATATAAGTTGTGACACCATAAAAGTTCTAAAGGAAAACATAGGCAGGAACGTTTTAGATATCCCCTGCAGTATTATTTTCACTGATGCATCCCCTAGGGTAAAGGATAAAAAAGAAAGAATAACCAAATGGAACTACTTCAAACTAAAAAGCATCTTCATGGCTAAAGAAAATATCAAAAGATTGGAAAGAGAACCAACCATATCGGAAAACATATTTCATACCAATCATACCTTGGAAAGAGTTTGTTCTACAAAATATATAAAGAACTCACACAACTCTACACTAGGAAGATAAACAATCTAGTTAAAAAATGGGCAAAGGACCTGAACAGTTACTTCTCCAAGGAGGACATAGACACATGAAAAAATGCTCAATATCACTAGCCATTAGAGAGATGGAAATTAAAACCATAATGAGATACCACTTCACACCAGTCAGAATGCCCATTCTTAATAAGTCAACAAATAACAAGTGCCGATGAGGTTGTGGAGAAAAGGGAACCCTAGTAAACTGTTGGAGGGTATGCAGACTCATGCAGCCACTGTGGAAAACACAACACATGAGTATGGAATTTACTCATGAAAGTAAAAATGGAACTACCTTTTAACACAACAATTCCACTGCTCAGATTATACCTTAAGAATCCAAATCACCAATTCGAAAGAACCTGCACACCCCAATGTTCATAGCAATGTTATTTACAATATCCAAGTGCTGGAAACAGCCTAAGTGTCCATCAGTAAATGAGTAGTTCCCAAAAATGTGATACATTTACTCAATGGAATATACGCAGCAGAAAGAAAGAAAGAGCTACTACTCTTTGCACCAGTATGGGTGGAATTGAAGGACAAGATGCTAAGTGAAATAAACCATATGGTGAAAGACAAACAAGGTATGATCTCAACTATAAGTGGAACCTAATCAACAAAACAAACAAATTAGCAAAATAGAACCAAAGACTTGGAAATAAGGAACAAACTGACAGTGACCAGAGGCGCGT